>JACTAT010000060.1:5443984-5463464 GCA_014526335.1 Chrysaora quinquecirrha | reverse complement strand
CAGGTAGTAGGTTAATTAATCAAGACCGACACTGGTTGTGACGCTACCGTGGCTGGGCTCGGACACACCGAGCTCCTGACACCACGAGTTAGCTGGATTACACCACAACGCCACCGCACCTTCGTGCTCCTGTTGATATATTGTTGCATTCTTGTGTTGTTCTCGTATGAAATTTGCGCAACATCTTCTAGAACATTTTCTGTCATGCAACATGGAACACTCGATATGCGGCTACGCGGCATTTCCGAAACAGACAAGCACGTCAAAACAATCTGCAACTACAGAGTGGTCCATTGTCCACAAATGTTTCCACTCTTTCTCGCAATTTTGAAATACCTTGTAACTGGTTACACTCACTACACAAAATTTCATTAGCCATTAAGGACCACTCAGAAAGAAAGTTCATATCTTTTCTACTGTCTTTAGACTTTCTTTATCATACAGGATATCCCAAAAGAAGGAACTTCTTCTTTAGAAATTGTTTTTATTTTCGAACGGTAGCTTCAAGGCCAATGAAATTTCATTATTCTTACTGCGTGCATACACTCTTGTGAGTAAAAGGATGAGTTTCCTTATTTAGTTTTCACAAAAATATGCTGTCATGAATTTTCTATGATTTTATTGATAAATAAAGTATGTGCAAAAACTTTATGCACATTTCATGCAACTGAGGATTTCTGTTGCTGGAATAAGTTACAGCAAGGGTTTATTGATACAACCTGATCAGTTCAGACCAAGGATTTGAAAATGGATTGATTAAGACGGACAACATTGTTTAAAACATTGTTTATGGCGAGCTGTTGTTTTTTGACTGTTCTTTGTTGTGCATTTGACGGTTCTTTTTGTTGAATAAAAATACTGTGTCAAAAATTCAGTTTCTTTCTACTGTTGTTCATGAGCTAAAGCATTATAAAATGAATACTGTATAATTCTTATTCCTTCAAAAAAAACGTACCAAACTGTATGCCCCAAAATTAAATTTTGACATTGTTACGTAGGTTTCTTCACCGGGTTTTTTTGCAACACCAAGTAGAAACAAAAAAATGGTAGTATCAGAAGGCTGTTACCGTGGACTCGACTCGAGGTTGAGTTTGAGAAAATCTTGGTGGTTAGTTTTGTCAGCCCAATCGTTGACGTCACTAATTTTTAAATGGAGACAAGCGTGTAAAAAGCACTTCACGTTCACTTTTTGTATGTAGAACCAAAAGTGCTGCTTTAGTAATTAAAATGAAAGTGAAATGAATGAGGATTTGATTTTCATCCAGGTAAACTTATGCAAATCCACCAAAAAAGTATAGTTTATCAACGAGAAACGCATGCAGTGCAAGCGTTTCACGTTGAATGTTTGCATAGCTGGCACCAAACTAGATGTAATTTGAAAAAGTACTTACATGGAATCCAAAACACGTTAGAATAATCTAGGATTTTGCGATGATACTCAATGATTTCAACCATTTTTCAACAACCAACGAATGTAGCGATGTTGGATCCCACGTGGTAATTTTTTCTCAAAAGCTATAAATCAGCATTGTAGCTATCATTGGTCTATTTTTCAGCTGCTGGTTGAATCATGGCTGGTATTGCTTTTCTGCTGATCGGCCTTTGTGCCGCTGCAATCGCTGCAAGGGATCCTATGGAAGGTAAACATCGACTTTAATGTTTCAGTTAAATACTTAAGTTTTCAAAAAAGAATTAACTGTTCATTGAATAATGATCATATAAGCGGTAAAGAGGGCAATGAAACGCCTATTGTTCATGAACAAATACGCAAATCCGCTAATTTTTAAAAGTCTCCTTAAATCGTACCATGTAGTTATTTTACTCTCCGCCCGACAAAAAGGATACAAAAAGTCGTTTAAAACGGTAGTCATCCAAAATATGATGTGAGAACCATTTTACGCACATTTTGTGCATATTTTTATAGTATTGTTATTATGAGAGAAAAACAACTATAAAAATTATTTTCCTATCTCCGACAGATCCAAACCTGTTTCAAGGAGACATGGTGATGACAAAAGAGGAGATAAGAAATTATCTCCAAGGAAGACCGAATTCAGCCGTTCCTCTTGCGGCTATCAAAACCAATCTCTGGCCTAAAACGATTCCTTATAGCATCGATGCTAGTTTGGGTAAGTAAATTCATAAATTAATTTAAAAACGTACGGGATGATTGAAGGAATCCTAATACTATGGCACCAGAAAGGATGCTACATAACTAATTCGATCGCCCGTTCGATCGCCGTTCGATAGATTCGGATAAGTAGCTAATGCACTCTTCTAAAAATTCGATTTATCGGATATGGATTCACAACAGCACTTCCATACGAGAGATGATTTATCTTTGATCTACGGTCTCTAGCAGATAAGATACGCTGAAAAATGCTTCCAATTCCCACTACATCGGGTGCATTGGCACCCTTCAACGGTTGGGTTCCAAAATGAGAGATAGACTTTCCATCCACATGGGAATGCAATTGGTACCTAATTGGGATCAGCCTTGCACTGCTGTCTATACTAAAACAGATGTCAAAAATGCATTTGGCTTTCTTCTGGCGCGAGATTTCGGATCGAAACTCAAACTAATACTCATTTGGGAGAGGGGAAGGAGGAAAATTTCCTAGCCACACCTCAAACTGTGGCTAACATGCAATGGTTGGCATCATTCAACCATCAAAGTACCAATTAATCAGGCCAAAAAGTGAAAGAAAGAGACTTAGAGCAAGAACTAACAATTATACATCTACCATTGATGCCGTAATGTAATTTTTGCCATTCAATTTTGACAGAAAGTAACACAAGAGCAGCACGAGCAATCAGAGAGGCAATTGCAGATTACCATAAATATACTTGCCTTCGATTTGTCAAACAAACCAATGAGAAAGGCTACATATATTTCTACAAAGGAGGCGGGTAAGCTAAAAAATAAATGAGCCATGAAAACTTTATTTATATATAAAAATGTATTAAGATATATTCATGTAAAGGGAAGACTTGCGCAAATACTTTAGGTAAAAAAATGCGCATAAAGAAAGGTTGTAATTCTGACATATTTTGCTTTTAATAGAGACAGAGAAGCAGGTACTAGGGGATAAGGTCATCTAGAGAAGAGCAAAAGAAACGAATGGCAATTTTGATGCAATGCTCAAAGATTTTCAAATTTAGCTATAGGTACCCTACTCTGTCTGCCAACCCTCCCCAGACCCCAGACAACCCAAGCTCGCTTATATAACTTATCTTAATCGAAGTCCAGTATACACACGCTTCGGTCGAGGTCAAGATTAGTATAAACAAAGCTGGATTATTGTTAATCAAGCTGAAACCCGGTTTTCTTGCATTCATGCAAGCCTGGTTTAAGTCCAGCCTTTCTAGGGCTGAGTGTCGTTTAGCATGGGAACATGCAAAATGTATTTATGGAACAAGGGAACGTGGCCAAAAATTGATAAAATGGAACATCGGGAAACGGGGAACGGGTGAAATCGTTCCTATCAGTCCGCTTGACGCAAAATAATCCTACGATTCCATGGAACAAGAGGATTTTCTTAAGGGAACAGGGGAACACGTAATTACCTAAACGATCCTCAGGACTGTACTGCAATTCAGAATATACATAATTTTTCACTTTAACGTATTTTTCAGTTGCTCCTCTCCTGTTGGCTATCGCAAACACCAAAGACGAGTTTCTCTGGCTGAAGGCTGTTGGTCTAAAGGAATTGTCATGCATGAAATTGCCCACAGTCTTGGTTTCTACCATGAGCAGAGCAGACCGGATAGAGACGAGCATGTAATAATTCACTATGAAAACATTCAGAACGGTGAGCAGTGATATCTTTAAAGAAACTATTGTTGTAGATTTCATTACAGTACATTGCACATTTTCGTGTTGCTTTTACCAGACACAGCAGACCGTATTTGTATTGCTTGAAATATCGGATATAAGAAAGTCTACCTCAGCATATCACATATGAAAATCAGTCGCCCTAGGCGTTAGGCAATTAAGCAGGCCAATAAAATGCTGAATCCTTCCTTAAAAGCCCCTTAATACTGAATGTGAGCGGAAAATAAATGTTTTCTAGCACTCAAACAATTATCAATTAATTTAATTTCAGCCAAGATTAGGATAAACTAAGACCCTGTGCACACGCAGGCGGATCTATTTGGGTCCGCTCGCAAACTGGTACGCACAGGCCTTGCGCACACATGGGAGCACAGCCATCGAACCTTTGTCCAAAACATGGATCAGAAGGCCAACGCGGGGCTCTCGTTTCTCATTTTATTGAGATTTGAGGCCGCTGTGGCATTGAGTTTCCACGGCAGAAATTTGGGTGGCAGGTTTCGCATGCAGAACTATACGAGTCTTACAGTCGGGTTTTTGCATAATTTTAAATAAACATGCTAATCTGTAATTTAACTGTCATAAATGCTTTTTGCCATGCAAAAAGATCCAGAAAGAGCTTCTCTATGCTCGCTTCAAGTTATATTCCTGCAGCTTTTGTTTCTAACTCATTGATTCAAACAACCCAGTCGCTTTGGTATTCGATGCTGTTGTTTCGAGTAGCACATCCAGTCCTTTCGTCTTTTGTGAATCGTTGGCTCAGCGACATCAGAAACAACAGTCAGTTTGTGTTATCAAGACTAAGTTTCATAGTGGTTTCTTTGAAACTACTGGTAGCTTCTATTCAAATGAATTTAGTCATCATGAGTATAGCCATTCCTTTATTGAAGGACACACATTCAATTTCCAAAAGCAGAAGAGTGAAGATATTGACAGCATGAGTGTTCCATATGACTACGAAAGCGTTATGCATTATGGAAAGACAGCTTTTGGAAGAGGAAAGATAACCATTGAGACAAGAGATAAATCCATGCAGGACGTAATTGGAAGAAGAACTGGTTTCAGCCAGTATGATATTCTTCAGATGAATCTTCTTTATTCATGTCCAGGTAACGAATCGTTCATCAATGCATTTGTATTTCGCACAACATTATCAATCAATAAATTCATCAGTGCTAGGAAGTCCATCTTATCAAATAAGGGCCATGTTTGGTAGGTATTACATCGCCTTAGATAGTAGCTAAATCTTGCTTCTTAACTGGTCGAACTTAGCAATGCATCCACATGCGTGAAGCCAGGTAACTATCTAGTCATTGTGCAATGCGAAGAAAATATACTTTCTCCCTCTTTGCTGTTACTTCATGGTCAAATCCAGCTTGCTCAAGGTGTCAGAAGCTCAGCGAGGTCGGGTTTCATGCCCCAATCACGGTAGCATTACAGCCAGGGTCAAGGTCTCGGTAAGTTTACCTACTACTGAGATCCTAGATCCTAAAGACTGGCGCTAAATACACCATTATTTCACCTTCACCTTCCAAAACCAACAACCAACTAAAACATAGATCCCAATGCACGAACGAATAGAACTCTCAAAATAACGGCAATACATAAAATATTGTTCTTAGAATGACTTGGTTAAAGTTTCATATTTAAGATGAAAAATGAAAGTATAATTCATACATTATCAACGTTGTTTTCAGGATTTACAAGGCCACCGCCAGGTGCAACTCGACCACCAAGTAAGAAGCAGAAGCACATATATTTTTATAGCTTCAAATAGCTATGGCATTCTGGCATGTTACTGTCAATCTTACACAATTTTATATGTGCCAATGCTCCGAATTCTCCTCCTTTTTTTATGTTTTATTCAAAACTCTTGTTGACTTCCTAAAATTATCATGTTGTTCCTCTCACTATATAACTAACATGTCTTCTTGCTTATAAAGTCAACTTTCAAATTTCTGAAATTAAATGCAAATAGTACACATATGTTGTAGATCGCAATTTATTGCACTCTATTACACTGATTTAAAATATTAGAAGCCAAGTAGATGACACTTGCACACAGTGCGACGCTGAGATGATTCCCAACAACTTATGTCTTTCTTCTTCAATCTTAGTTACTTTGGGAACTGGGCCAACAACACCAAAAGGTAAGACAAAATCACATGTACTTATCATTCTGTGAGGTCTGAGGTGATGTTATGTTTTACTCACATCCCTAAGCCTCAGAGCAAAGGGGCATCGAGAAAAGAGAAAAGTGTGGGAGAACAAAGATATCACCCTTTTTCCATCTCTCTCCTCGTTTTCCTCACCTGTGACCCAGACCCATAAGACTTTGGTACACAGGTACCCCACTTCTCAATCTTCGCCAAAAGAATTTGTTTAAGAAGCTTATTAAAAGTGCATAGTGCTTAGCATATTTTAGCATATTATTTACATTCATTAGCATGTTAAGCTACTCTTTCTTATCTAGCCATTTTAGTTAACATCCATAACATCACCAGCATAGGCATCTCCGCATTACACTATTGCGTGCTACCCACGTAGCTAATTCCCACATTATTATAGGTATGACCATATGTGTCATGAGTAGCATAGCCTTCGTTTATTTGCACATAACCAATGAATTGCATTATACATTCCATACATAGCTCGTATTTCTTACCAGTACAGCCGATCCTTTCATCCCTTATAAGTACAAAAATATTGCAAATAGTTCACTTAGCTTAAGTATAAAAATTGGTAGATTTTAGTTAGAAGTTATTCAATTCGAATTCGAGTTAGTTGGTTGATTAGAGAATACAGTAAGGCACATATACAAGTTTCTCTCTCGCTGGCATTCTGCGGCGCACACAAGTAACCCAAATTAATCATAAGACGGATTTCTCATTCTCAGGCTGCTATGATGAATTGGATGGATGCCAGAGATGGAGTGACGAAGGGATGTGCATGCAAAGTAAATGGAAGAAATTCATGAAAGAGAGCTGTCCAAGATCTTGTGGATACTGTGGTACGCTTAACATATTGACGCCTTCTCCTGAATAACGTTAGAGATGGCTGACAGGAAAGTGGTACCATGGTACCAGAGAAGGTGGAACCTGGTACCAAAGTTCTTTAAAAGAATAAAACCTGGTATCTCTATCAATTCATATGTATTAACATTTCATCCGACATCCGACACAATTATTTACTCCGGCCAAAATTGGGATTACGTGGTACCAATAACTGGGGTGTAACCTGGTATCAAGCCTTGTGGTACCGTACCGGTACCAAAGATCCCCTTGTCACCCCCCCCCCTCACGTGAGGCTGAAGCCGTGGCGGACCTTTTGGTCACATTTTTATGGGTCCGATTTCATCATAGATGTAGAAATTTGAGGAGGTAACGCTTTTATTTTGTCATGAAGCTTCCTTGTCAGAAGATATTGGAAGGAAGAGAATTTTAGTATCCCTTCATCTAGAAATATTGAACTCTTTAGCCGCCTAATGTCTCTTAATGAAAAAGTAAGTAGCGTTGATAGATTGCCCAGTATCCCCTCTTAACAAGTGCTGCGCTAGATTCTTCATTTTTATATTGGGAAAACTACACCGTTGTCTTCAAACACTCTGCCTTTGTTTATGTCTTTCATCTCTTCCACAGCATGCCATAATGGTCGATATATGTAGGATAGATGGATGGCTATCGCAAAGCTGCATATGTATATGAAATTCAGCCATTTTTAGCAAACACATAAAGTATCTACAAAAGGTGCAGTCCTAATTGCACACTTTAGATCTGGCATGGCAGCTTTAAACAGACTGCAAGACCAGCCTATAGTTATGATTCCAACAAATACAGAAAGATCTATTTTCTAATTTGAAGAAAACAGTAATCAATAATCTCAACTTTTCTTTTCGCAGGAGTTCCGACCTCAAGCCCATCAGGTATAACACCTTCCTAATCTGATACATTCTTTCAGTCTTTTGCCTTCTCCTCGACCCGTATGATATGTAGGTGCACGTAGGGATGTGGCTTAGCATGCTTATTATCCAAAAACAAAGGAATGAAGGGTTTAATTGAGTATCCTTAAGAAGAGATTTTTCGTACCTTGACACTTAAGAAAGCTGGAGTAGTCAAGAAAAGTTCAATTGCATTTATTTGATACGGTATAAGTCAGTCCATTAGAAGGGGAGAAAAGACTAGGTGATAGATCCAAAGGAGAAATCAACCGCAGAGTATTATTGCGCTGTAATGAAGGATTTTAGAAAAATCAAGTTATTGCTAATGATGAGTGTGTGAGAGACAAGACGAACACAAAAAGACGGCAAACGAAACGAGATGAAGCGAATTTAGTTTTGAATTGACATCTGAAACAGGATGCTCCAAAATGCGAGTAGCTATAATGAGATAGCCCTGAGATGTCCTTTAGTTTCTTTTTTAAAATTAGTTATTTGAGAGGCAACTAGCTATGTAGTCTGTTTTACGTTTTTGTAAATCCTGCTTTCGAAGGAGGCTGCAAAGATGAAGTTGACTATTGTGGTCTTTGGGTCAAGAAAGGGTATTGCTGGAAGAGATTCATAGATTTTATGCGAAGAAAATGCCAAAAATCATGCAAATTTTGCACTCCAGGTAGATTAATTTTCTTCATTTCACAACTAGTATCAGCTTTTTTATATATTAAGTATTTTTCTTTTGAAATCGTAAAGTAGCATATTTGTGCCTCAAAGGTAAGATGATTTTAGAAAGCCAACGACAATTTCCTGGTTTCTGTGGGGCTATGTTTAGTATGCAGGACTTGAGTTGTTGCTTCTAGGAAACGTCTGTCCATCTGCCATTGCAGAGATAACACCCCTGGACATACGTGCTTGTCTCTAACCATGTGTATGTATGAACGGGCATACCTGATGGCTAGTTGTGAGCGTTGTGGTTGGCTGCACCATGTGCTAGCTCTAGACCAGCTCGGGATAAATGAAAAGACAATTTAGCAGCCTTTTTGGCTAGAAGTATGATGACTACAACCCTTCTCTTTACTTTTGCATTAATTTTTGAATGTCTATTTGGTGACTTTCGGTGAAGTACTTCAATAATTTGAAATATCTCTGATTTTAAGGCTCCGTTCACACTGTGCCGGTATGAAATGAATACGGCATGATTTCATATCGGATGGGGAATTGGGAGACCGTACCTTATGCCGGTATGAAATGAATACAATGAGCTAAGTCACCGTTTTTTGTCTAAAATCTATTGTTTCATGTCAACAAGAAAAAAGATTAATTTTTTTCTCTCATTCATTCAGCAAAGCGGCATCAAACTGTACCGTATTCAGCCGTTAACACTAGGCCGTTTTCAGATGAAGCCGGTTAGAATATCGTTCATTTTGTGACGTATTCATATCAAAACTGTGCCGGCATAGTTTCGTATCGGATTCGTATCATACTGGTAAAGTGTAATGCACCTAATTCCGTGTATAACAACCGGTTAGAAAGTTTTTCAAGAAAAGAAACTCATGAACCCGGTAAGCAAAAGCAAGAAAAATCAAACTAAACGCATGAAACAGCAGTTTGATGCATGTCAAATGTATGCTAGCTTAAAAGATTTGATTCAATAGTATTTAATCCACATACCTTCTCTTTTCAGCTCGATCGCAAAGAGCCTTTCCAATAGCCGAAGGTTTGTATTCTTCTCTTCAATTCGCAAGTGCATTTTGTCACTACAATCTGTACAGTTCTCAACTAGACATCTCCCCCATTCAATGCACGCACTGCAGAGGTTTATTTTCATGCAACGTCATAAATGCTTTGCTGCAAACGGAGTGGAGTTCCGAGCTTCAATTTCTGCGTTTTCCTGAAAAGTGTCAAATGAATAATACTTTGAAAAAATTCGACTAAAGGTCCATTTGTTTATTTTTTATTATTAATGCTCGCTAGTCACTCGCGTATACTTTTGTAAAACGTGCTAAGTATGGCGCTGTGAGATTTGCTTAACAACTGTGTAAGGGGCACAAGCCGTTTACCAAGTAGAGACCCAAAAAATCAATTGTTTTTGCGTGATACTGCGTTGCAACGTTTGTAACAGAGAATCAAGATGAACATCATATTTCCCTACAAGCGTACACGTTTTTTCTTAAAACCGTAAAACCGCACCAAAATCGCAAATTGAAAATCCGTCAAACCGTACTTTTTGAAGATGAAAAACGTAAAACCGCTCTCAGGTGCAAACCGTAATGCCCCATGACCCCCACTTTAAGTAGTGTTTCTTCAAAACGGTGAAACAGAATTTCAAACTGTAGGGTACAAGATTTAGATTTATTATCCGAGTCTTGAGTTCCCGAGTTCCAGTTATCGCTCACGGAACAGAGGCTAACCCTAAAATGAGATCGCTCAAACTGGAGGTCAATTCAATGAATTCAACAGCGACAAAAACTACTCAGGTAATAAGTCTAAACAAAATTTGGAGACTCTATCTAGGGTTTGATTTGCAAGCCAAGCACACTAATAGCAAACAATTTTTTCGTGTCACAGTTTTAACAAGGATTCATTTAATTTTAGATTGCATGGACACAATACATTTCTGTGATTTTTACGTCAAGAAAGGATACTGCACGAAATGGTTCATAGGCTACATGAAGGACAACTGTCCAAAGTCTTGTGGTTTCTGCAAAGTCTAAAGACGTAGGCCTAATTACAACAGCCTAATCAGTTGTGAATCTCAATAAAAGAAGTGAATTTAATGCAACTGACTGTTTTCTTTTGTTTATGTCTACACGGAAGGCATTTATAACACTGTTGCAGCAAGGATATTCCGATCTTCATAGGCATAGACTCAAAGACCAAGAACAACAGCAGCTCCCTACAACTTTTTTTTGGACTCGCCACTGTCTTGTCTTGTACAGTACAGTGGGTTATCAGTCATGGTTTGAGCTGCTTGTCTACAAAACAACAACAAGGCCCTGGCCAAACGATCAAACTTTGTTGGTCTAACATTTTAACAGCAAATGTTTGACCGTTTGGCAACGTCCAAAAACACGTTGTTCAACGTTTTGGCACAAAGAAGCCTTTGCTAATGCGCAAACACGAATGCCTTGTTGTTAAGAAATGCTGCTGTGTGCCGAAATGTTGCAAGTTTGGTGAAGCATGACACTAACAAAAGAAATGTTTGACAAGCAATGTGTGTTGGGCGACCAAACGATCAAACAAAAGCAAAAGTGAGCAACATTTGTGGCGTGATGTTTTTGAAAAAGTTCAAAAACATTTTTTGCTTCAAGCAAGCCAAAATTGTTGGACGAGCAATGTTTTTGGACATGTCCAAGTGGTCCAACATTTTCTTTGACAAGAAAATTTCAGTGGTTTGACCAACAATGTTTGATCGTTTAGCCAGGGCCTGGCCTCTAAGGTGATGTCTAGCGCTGGCTAAATGTATCTATCTTTTGCAATGAATACGTCAGAATATTTCAAAAGTTGGAGCTGGCTACTAATGGCTACTAAAATTATACGCAAACCTTAATCCAAGAAATTTGAAGTGTTCGAAAACCAGTATTTCGCAGAATGAAGTTCTGATATCTAGATACCTAAAATTTCTGAACTTTCAAAACGATTGGGTTTCACAGAGAAAAAATTCGCAGGTTGCACGTGTAGGGTGCATAAAGAAATGCAAATTCGTTTCTTTTTAGAAGATGTAGGGTTCAAGATTTAGATAATTAAACAAAACCATCAAATCAAAATGCTTACCAAACATTACAATCAATAATAATAATTTAATATCGTAGCATATTTTTATAAATTGTCTGAAACTTACGAAAAGTCATGGTGGCTTCCCTGGACGAAGATGTTGATTTTTCCAGGAACGATTTCTTTCAAAACAAACGCTGTCGTCCCTGCTCATTTATGGATGTATTTTCGGGGTATTTTCCTCCATTTTCTTGCTAATTTTGCGGTTTGTTGAAGAAAGCAAGCCTGTCTTCTTATGGAACAGCAAATGGAGGCCACTGCACGCGAATCATGCACTAGGCAAAATATAAGACTTGTCTGTGATAGTTCCGTAGTTCCATGGTCGAAGACAAATTTTAGCACAAAGCTATAATTTCAGACGAGCTTCAGCCATATCCTAAACAAAATTTGGCAACGTTTGATTCAGCTTTTTGCACAATGTGTCTGTTTAGCAGAAATAAAAACTGTTCCATTAATATCAAACCCTTGAATATAAATAGTTGTTTTAGGCCTAAATAATCTTCTTTGCTGTTGCGCTATCCTCTGGTCATTTTTTAGACAAGATTTTCACTTGCGAAAGTATTAGCCAATAGGCGTTCACTTTTGATACCCTTGGGAATATTTGAAACTCTGACAATAATACAAATTACGAATACGAATTTAAGAATCTCCAAGTCTCTTGGGATGTAAAATCAGTTTAATTTTTTTAGACATTTTTTATTTACTATGATTTTATAAAATTACTGTGCATTTCATTACCAACAAACAGTACGTAGGTAAAATTACAACTGCATACAACATAAAGCTGGAATTATATTTTTTTGAAAATGAAACTCAAAATTAGATTGTGGGGCTTGGAAGGGAAGGGCAAATGATTGTAACATGAAGTTTCTCATGGACTGCGAAAATGAAATAACAAGGGGTGGAAGAAATTTTGGAAGGGGTGGAAACTCCCTTCGAGTACAAATATAAGGGTTTAGAAAGTGCATTAAAAAACCGGTCGGTTAAAGACGGTGCACAGCTGCCCCGAAGTCAAGTCCTGCATAACGCTTTTATACCCTTCACAGCATAAAGAACCACAGGAAAAACAAAGAGAAAAGTCAAGGAGAAATAAAGGGAGAGTCTCTCTATAACATGACAGAGGAAGGCGAAGGCAAATATTTCTTGATATCTTTTATGAAGATCCATCTCTTTCGTAGTTTTATCTTCTTCTATTTCATTTTCGATTTTCTCTCTGGAGTTTCTAGCTCCCTCTGCGTTGGTTTCGTTTTGGTTTTGAGAAGGTGCAACAACGATTTTCCTGCCTCTTCTTCTAAAAATTGAACCCTTCTTCCCATATCTGATGAAACGCAAGTATTGTTTTTAAAAAGCAAGTATTAGCGAATTGTATCAATATGCATCATTCTCGGTTTCCGCTTCATTAGCCAGGTAGGCTGCAAGACAAGCAAGCACTGTCTGCAGAGCTGCAAATACTAGAACTCCAAGGTAAATATAATCATCACGGCAGGGATTTTTTAAGCATGCAGTTCTATGCAAAATATGCAGTTCTAAAAGCTTAATTTTGCAGTTAAGAAATTGTTATGTTAAGTAAAACGGCATCGCCTGGTAACAATTTTCTGCATATTATTTGAGTTTGAGTCATACAATGATCACCAGCAGGATTCTAGAAACATAGAATTTTAAAAATTTTCTGCTTCAGAGAATAAACAGTAGTCCGTTTGAAGATATGAGGCCTTGCATAGGGAATCTTTCTACAGCAGGTAATGCACCTAATTTTCCAGCAGAAAAGAGCTGCAAAGTAAGAAATCAACATAAATCAGAGTAAATGAAAAGAGGGTCTCATTTTGGTAGGAAAGATGTGAAATCTTTGGTTTCCTCGTCCTCCAATTTTGAATTTGTTCCAACAAAAAGCCAAATGGCTTCATGCATAGGATAATGGGATAGGGTATGACAAATTTACTTTTGTTTTAATGCCATATTCTGGCAATCTGAGGGACGTGGCTAAAAGAATATTTCCGGGGAGTACCCCAGAACCCCATCCCCTTCATTTGCACCGAGGTCCCTGTATTTTCCCTTGCCAAACAAGGTATCGTCAGAGTATGAAGGCTTGCTTTGCTTCTTACTCCCCCTACTTAACTTATCGACATCATAATCCACGACCAACCCTCCCAGCAGCCCCATCACATCTGTAGGTGTCGTTGCATTGGTATTGCATACAATTCGACCTGGTAATCATCTAAGCTTTCATGATCCATCCTTCAAAGCTAATTATTCTACTAAGACATCATTTCATTGTCTTGACTTTCTAAACAGTCAATTGTCCTTATTTTCAATCATTTTTAATGAATTTCTTTACATTTATTTACGCCTGCAGACCAATTTGTTTACTTGCAGCTTGCGAGTTCATCCGTTCATCACATCCATGATCACATTCGCTTCTCAAGCAACAGAGAATTTGGATTGAACTATTTTGATTGCATTTAGACGTTCTTCTATGAATTTCAATGGTCTCAAATCCGTGCTCATGAAATTTTGATATCCGAAAATATGGCATCATTACTTTTAAGTGAGTATATGAGTGCTAATGTCTAAAATATTTTGTAGGCTATTTTTGGTCAACGCTTTCTCTACACCATCACAATGAATGGCATATTCCGTGCGAGAGGCGATCATTTATTGGGAATCTCGTACACCTTTGCTTGGAATCCTAATGTTGAAGATGGACATCCTTGATAAATCCTTTTACTTAAAGAAGAATCCCCTACACCTTCTTTAAGAGTGACATGCTCCTTAGACAGGGAATTCTATGTGAAAAACTAAATTTCAACCTAACCTCAAATTTTATTGCTGAAATATACCAAATCGACCCTGGAGATTTCAAATCAAAGATGGGACACTTTTGATTTTGACCGGAAGTACACTAATTTGATGACGTCATAAAGTGCACAATTTTCGCTTTAAATCTGTGTTTACTTGCCTCAATTGCGTTTGATATGAATAATATATGCATTTTCAGACTCAGCAGACAAGGTGCTATCGATTCATGTATATTTTGTTTATTTTCATCAACATCTCTATTTTTAGATATGACGTCATCGACATTGAAAATCACCAAAATTGTATTTTTTCTTATCATTAAGGTACTAGCATGTCTATCATCGCATGAAAACTCCTTTTTAGAGGCAGAAACATCTCTTATGGGTCATCTTAGAGTGTCCGTGTAGTTCAACGGCCTATCAGTTCACCATTTCTTCTACCTTTGCTTTTCTTTACGACACAAGGACCGTCCTTGAACCAATTCTGTATAGGACAAGTTTGAATGGCAGGAACGTTGGACGGATGGCACGACAAGTGGGTGGCTAGGAGCAAAGAAAGGGCAATCGCAATAGAGAACGAAGTTAAGCAGAAGAAGCCGATAAAAGTGGTGCTTCAGGATAGACACTGGAATAGTCTTTTGGGCACGATCTATATATTGCATTGAAAAGCTTTAGAGAATGTTCCAATGAACATTTCTTTTGTTCTTTACGGCGTATTCTGGTTACTCCCTCCCCTCGACCAGTTTCGTTTTAAGCAAAAAAGGATGCCTTTTCCGTTATCCATACATCTTCATTCGGCGCGTATAAGAAATCTTAACACAAAATCAAATTGATACATAATGATATGGCTATAAACCATCAAATATGTATTTGAAACTATGGTTTATCTTCTGTTTGAATCAGACGGACTTCAAGATATACTGCTTGGAAGCAACTTCGTGTCTATTTTTGTTTACCAAAGTATTCAATGCTTGTTTCGCTATCGCTGTTGTAAATTTTAGCAAACAAAATGCCATTGAAACAATTTTCTCAGCTCTTTGCTCGCAGCTATGTTTAAAGCCAGCCATCGCATGGTGCTAAATGTGCACTCACAGAACGCTGAGGAGATGATAACACGATGGTGCAAGTTTATGATCTTGTGGATTTCGGAACACTGTTTCCTTTCACAAGGCATTGAATTAAAGATAGTGGCTAGTTATTTTCTCCCCCTGTTTAACGCTGTAGAGACCAAGCATTGTTGGCAGGTCATCAAGTTGCTTTCTTAGCTTTTCCTTTATGCTGTCCGATGTTGCCTGATGTTGCCCCAGATGCTTCAGGAAGAAAATTTATCAGCATCTCTGCATCTATGGCAAGCTCTGGATTCATTCTGTGCACTTTCCCAAAGCGAGTTTTCCTGTTTGATTAAGATAGAAAAAAGCCTTAAACGAGAAAGATGCAGTTGAATAGAATACGATTTCCTTCAATTTAAGAGCCTGTCTATAACAAGATGGGGAATAAGAGTCAATGCAGCTTAGTCATCTTTGAGAAGACTGATGATCTGCGCGCAACATTGGAAATGTTGAAGAATAACCAATGCATCCCCGCTAGCAGCAAAATAAGAATCCAAGGAATTCTCATGCCCCAGTTGTCTTCAGTCCTCTTATATTTGAATGTGAGTATGTTTGCAAGGAAAGTTCCCAAGGAACTCAAAAGAAATCGCATTATATTTGATGATAATGCTTCGTATTCTTTGCAGCAAATTCTCTAAAGGCTTAAGAAATGAGGAACGGGAGAAGATTTCAGCGAATTTTCAATGTATGCCGGAAATGGCCCTACGTCGTAGGAGTGGACCGATAGGGACCGGGAAAGCGAAGTCAAAAAAGCGGATGGAGTATGTAGACAGTGTTCTGAACGAGAGGGGCTTTGCACTGCACCGATACAGTGGACGATGGGGTGATTGACAAGATGCACCCATCCTACTATGAAACAACTGACGTGATTGTCCAGGTTAGGAAAGGTTAGGGCAAGAAGATCTTGCTTTGGTAAAGAGAAAATGAAGAATCCTGTTAAAATCGATTATTATAAGAGCGTTTCCGACAGATAGCCTAACACATGCTTCGATTCACAAAGCCCTGTGAAAGGAAACATTGTTCCAAAGTCCACAAGATCATAAACTTGCACCATCGTGTTATCATCTCCTCAGCGTTCTGTGAGCGCACATTTAGCACCATGCGATGGCTGGCTTTAAACATAGCTGCGAGCAAAGAGCTGCAAAAATTAATTCAATGGCATTTTGTTTGCTAAAATTTACAACAGCGATAGCGAAACAAGAATGGAATACTTTGGTAAACAAAAATAGACACGAAGTTGCTTCCAAACAGTATATCATGAAGTCCGTCTGATTCAAACAGAAGATAAACCATAGTTTCAAACACATATTTGATGGTTTATTGCCATATCATTATGTATCAATTTGACTTTATGTTAAGATTTCTTATACGCGCCGAATGAAGATGTATGGATAACGGAAAAGGCATCCTTTTTTGCTTAAAACGAAACTGGTCGAGGGGAGGGAGTAACCAGAATATGCAATATATAGATCGTGCCCAAAAGACTATTCCAGTGTCTATCCTGAAGCACCACTTTTATCGGCTTCTTCTGCTTAACTTCATTCTCTATTGCGATTGCCCTTCCTTTGCTCCTAGCCACCCACATGTCGTGCCATCCGTCCAACGTTCCTGCCATTCAAACTTGTCCTATACAGAATTGCTTCAAGGATGGTCCTTGTGTCGTAAAGAAAAGCAAAGGTAGAAGAAATGGTGAACTGATAGGACGTTGAACTACACGGACACTCTAAGATGACCCATAAGAGATGTTTCTGCCTCTAAAAGGGAGTTTTCATGCAATGATAGACATGCTAGTACCTTAATGATAAGAAAAAATACAATTTTGGTGATTTTCAATGTCGATGACGTCATATCTAAAAATAGAGATGTTGATGAAAATAAACAAAATATACATGAATCGATAGCACCTTGTCTGCTGAGTCTGAAAATGCATATATTATTCATATCAAACGCAATTGAGGCAAGTAAACACAGATTTAAAGCGAAAATTGTGCACTTTATGACGTCATCAAATTAGCGTACTTCCGGTCAAAATCAAAAGTGTCCCATCTTTGATTTGAAATCTCCAGGGTCGATTTGGTATATTTCAGCAATAAAATTTGAGGTTAGGTTGAAATTTAGTTTTTCACAAGGAATTCCCTGCCTACCTCGTTTCCACGAATTTTGCAAATCATGTGGTCTAACAAAAATCCATGAATTTATATTTCCCCGTAAAATCACTTTTTATCGATTTTTCGCCAAAAAATAGGAAAAGCATAATTGGTAGAGTGATAATGTGAAGAGTCCAGATATCAGATGAGTTATTATTTTGATTTGCAAAACAGATGTTTCTAGACTACACGAGTCTCTTGTTTACGCTCGCACTCCCGTTACGCTGCGAAGGAGCGTGTCTACAGACCCCTATTTGTTACTTTTTGCCTTTATGCCAAAGTGAACATCAATAGAATTTCTACATTTCGTCCCAGTTTTCGCTCAAGGCTGCCAAAACAACAACAGCAACCGAACAACTGTAGTAACAAATCAAACTCAAGAGATTGACCAAGTTTGATAAATGACATAGAAAATATCTAAGTCGTACTTCGAGCATCCAGCATTTTAATTCAATAATGACTTGTTTAATAAGTCAAAAGCATCGTTCCAGCATAAAATTTCTATTATATAATTCATTTATATTAATGTCTCTATTACCTTAGATGTCTTCACATGTATTATCGTTACCACCAAACTTTTCGACTTCGCTGCCGGAGCAAATTCTGTCGAAAGCCGTTTACGCAAGCATATCTTCACAAACAGTAGTGATACCATGGAGAGGATACCTATAAAAGAAGGTCCGGTGAAAATCCCTCTGGAAGTAAAGCATCGCCTAGTGATAACTAAAGTTTTTGACATTGTACGTATGATTGTACAGTATTATAAAAAGCAGTTCAGTTATAGCTTGTCTTGCATCGATACCGAACTAGTATGTGTACCTAGGGATGTACCGCTCTCGAGGGTATCTGTGGATGTACTGGACTTCTTGTCAAGCCAAGGGTATACGTTTTTGCAATTTTGGTTTAGGTACGGTCTACTGTAGCAGGGTTTAATATTTGACACTGTTGGTCTAGGAAACGGTTATAGCGATAGAAAGTGATAGAAAAAAGTCGAACTTTGAAATTTCCGACTCCAAACCAACAGTTTTGAGATCTATGATAACTCGAATGGCTTAGAAACGAATCTAGACAAGGGCATCAATTTTAAATATTAGCCCAGTGAAGAGTATTATTCTCGTAAAAATTAGTCTAGCCAACGGTACCGCTTTGAGTATGCTGACCCCTCCCCCACCGTGAATGTGTCAAAGACAATTGTAACTAGTGGTAAGAACCAACTGCATAAAGAACTTATCCCTTGTCAGGTTTAAAATTTCCTGCAGACTTGTTACTCGTTAATATAGCTAGTAAATATCCATTCGATTTCGATAAAAGGTTTTCTTTTCTTCTTAGAGTTTAGATGAAGAGTCAATCGAAATGTCAATATGGCTATCACTGGTATGATTCTTTTCAGTTTTCTATTCTGTTGTCTTCTCTTTACCACATGTCATGGGTCACAATTCTCTATTTGTAGCAAGCAAGCAAGGAAATAATTTCTTCTTAACGAAGGTCAGATTTTTACCAGTATAGCTGCTGATCTGGACGTGCAGCTTGTGCCCCAGATTGATATGCTTAAACAAATGCCCTGGGTACTCATTTACCGACGTTTGAAGGATGGGCAGGTGAGTTGACTATAGACTTGTGAAAAGTGGTCTCAACGAGATTCGAACCACGGCCTAACAATTGTGACACCAGCGCCGGGGAATGGTACTCATATGTTCTGACATACGTGGACGTGCCGCCAAACAAGGTATCGTTTCAGATTTTCAACTCTAGGACCGGGTATCCTTTTTCTTCTTCTGGCAGGGTGGTAGGGTCTTGCTTTTCTTGGTTTGACTGTGCGACCCTCCGCAACAGATCGAATGTAATTCAGACTAGCCAAATTTGCATTTCTGATGAAATTCCCTTTCAAGACA
>JACTAT010000060.1:5412041-5428430 GCA_014526335.1 Chrysaora quinquecirrha | reverse complement strand
TAAGTTAGCTAGTTAATTAGATGAAAATGGGCGACGCGCTCAGTAACGAAAATAATTCTACAAATTAGTCAATGCCGAACAGCACAAATTTTGTCAAAAACTGAAGTAGCGACGATTCTCGATACTCGGTATCTTAGAAAATAAAATCAACTTATAAACTTACCAAAAAGTAAAGTTTTCGTCTTTGGCTGATGCATTTTGAAGATAACGATCTAGAATCACGGAGAAATCACAACACTGATCTATGAAGAAAACGAAAAATTAAACCCATCTGTTTACGACAACGCATTGGCATCTTTCTCAATTCACCGACATCTGTTGGTAAACCTATTGGCCCTATAGGCAGATTCATAATGGGCAATGATGTAATTTAAAACTAGGGGGTCAATAAGCAGAAATTGTTCTGAAAAGGCTATTTTTATCTAACAGGCGTGTCTAAAAACGACAGCTGGCACATAGGATCAAACGTAAATATGCTGGAAATGAAATTTTCTTTGTAGGTAATGCTATGAAATTTTCTTTGTAGGTAATGAAATTTTCTTGCACTCCTCAGCTGGGCAGTCAATAAATTGGCTGCCCAGCTGAGGAATGCAAGACGAAATGCGCTGTTTATTGTAACATTTGTGGTAAAGCAAATCTAAAATGTTGGACCAACAATGTTTGATCGTTTGGCCAGGGCCTTACAATCTTTATACTGGCGTCAGCAAAACATACAATCTCATTACATACTTTTTACTAGCGTACAAAATATAGCAAACGCGTATACTGCTCAATTGTAAAATATTAGTTATCTATCTTATATTTCTTACAGTAAACAAAACATTATAATCTGTACACCAAATACCATACACTAAACAATGTACTGTATATTTATAATTAACAATTCAATTCATTACAGAAGTAGCTAAATTCTTATATAAAAACCACAAAAGAAGGAAAATGCTAACCTGTATTCTTGATGTCAGCACAGAATTTCCCTGAAATTGCCTACTCACTAATGACACAAAGCTGTCATGTAATAAATTGCCGTCACATCAACAGCTCGCATTTAACAGCTTGCTACCTGAAAAAGAAGTAAAAAGGTAACACAGTGGGCTGTCAAAGCTCAAAGGAATACATGCCTTCACTTTCCTAAGCTTAAAGAGTGTTTCTAAGAGTAAAAGGTCTACATTTGTACTCACATTACTCTATAAGCATTGTTTAAAGTAACTCTACCAGCTAAAGAGCTCCGTAATTTGCTAGCAAACTCGAAATAGCGCAGCTTTAAAGCAGGTCCAGCTGATGCTAAGAAAACAAAAAAACGGTAATTGCTCCTTGGTTTTTTTAATCCAATTAGAACGTTTACCGTTCGAGTAATTAAAGTCACGATTGCACGGCATAATGTAATTTAAAAAATCATCAATTTTTTCAAAAGATGGTGTTTTCTCTAATTAATGATAAAATAAAGGCAAATGGGACACAATATGGTTTATCTAGTTTCTTTAAGCTTTTATTCGATGTTTGTTGCGACGTTCTGACATTTTTTCCGAAATAAAAAGGTTGTTTGAGTAATATATGTTTAGAAGTCCCGCCTATAAGAAGTGGATTACATCACCCATGACATTTGATGATTTGGCGAATATGTTCTGTGTGTTTTATTAACAGGTGCAAAATAAAATGCACTTGTTGCAAGACTTGCGCTTGGAATTGAGATCACAGATTTATAAACAAAACTGTGTCAGCTGTCTGAGCGAAATAACAAACTAATATCAACAGCTGATTCATATAATTTACAAAAAGTAACAACCAAAAATAACAAGCGAAAAATTAAAGACAGAATGAAACAAAATAATTTAAATATAAACAAGAAAAGCAAAGGTCAACATACAGGCAACAAACGAAAACAGACAATAAACACAGACAACAAACAAAGTAACAAACAAATTATACAAGCAAACAAACTACTAAAGATAAAAAATATAGCAAACAAGCATAAACAAAAATAAAGTACCCAGAAAAACAAGCATTACAAAACAATTTATGGATGAAAACGCTACTTATAAGAAAATAATCTCACTTACCACGGCAAAACAATACCAATTTCTTTTCAATGCCTTATAAATCTACCAGCTTTAATAAAACGAACCATGAACAGTGAAACCTAAAAAAATAAGCAAATCTCAGTTCGCGAAGAAAATTAATTAAGAGAAACTAAAAGTAAAACGAATATGCAAATAGCTCTATTTTACGATCCAAGAAGAGTATGCGGCAAATAGATCTTATGGTCGTTTGGAAAACAATTTCGAAACATTTCAGAATAAAAAGAAGAACACTGATGACAAATGTACTAAGTAGAAGACAAAATGGAAAAAGAAGAAGGAGGAGGAGAAGAGGAGAAGGTAGAAGAAGATGAGGAGGAAGAAGAAGACGAAGAAAAATACGAAGGCGAAGTAGAAGATGAAGAGGAAGAATGAGAAGAAGAAGAAGAAGAAGAAGAAGAAGAAGAAGAAGAAGAAGAAGAAGGAGAAGAAGGAGAAGGAGAAGGAGAAGAAGATGAAGAGGAAGAAGAAGAGGAAGAAGAACAAGACAAAGACGAAGTAGAAGACAAAATGGAAAAAGAAGAAGGAAGAGGAGAAGAGGAGAAGGTAGAAGAAGATGAGGAGGAAGAAGAAGACGAAGCAAAATACGAAGGCGAAGTAGAAGATGAAGATGAAGAATGAGAAGAAGAAGAAGAAGAAGAAGAAGAAGAAGAAGAAGAAGAAGAAGAAGAAGGAGAAGGAGAAGAAGAAGAAGAAGGAGAAGAAGAAGAAGGAGAAGAAGGAGAAGAAGAAGAAGGAGAAGAAGGAGAAGAAGAAGAAGGAGAAGAAGAAGTAAAAGTAGAAGAAGAAGGAGAAGGAGCAGGAGAAGAAGAAGGAGAAGGAGAAGGAGAAGGAGAAGAAGATGGAGAAGAAGAAGAAGGAGAAGAAGAGGAACAACAAAGAATTCTAGCAAAAATGCAGAGACATACCCTTGCAGGCCACAAAACAATTTTTAAGAAACTCAACCAGCTGCCCTCTTTTTATGCCACAAGCAATCTACTTTAAGCATGCTTACAAACTCTTATCTTGTTTCAGACGACGAGAAAATTCTGTAAATCTAAAAGTAATAATCATGAAAAAAGCGGCGAAAACTGATTAAGATAACATACAGGTGCAAATCTTCAACTGATAGGTGCTAGCTTGTTATATAAAGAAAACCATGAAAAGCGTCTAAAAAAATACTGATAGCTGGTACTTCTTTATCAGCAAAGTAAACAGCATTCTTAAAAGACAAGCTTTCCAGTAACTAAAACCAAACATACGGACCACGACCTTAAAAAACTATGCAGCGAGTCGATTGCACTTAATAAACAAATGTAAACAAAGTAAATCTTTAAGCAAAAAGTAAAGCAATAGATAGTAAAATAAATTATTAAGTCAAACACTATTTAGAAGCAAAGCAATTACACTAACTCTTTAGTGCGTGAACTCAGCACTAAATAGTTCTTCCTCAAGGTTACAATATGTCAGGAAGAATAAGGAGGATAATATATTTTGCTGGCAATCTAGAAACTAAGACATTCCACTAACTCTGAAGTCCCAGAACTCAGCGAATACTGTACAGCAAAGACTCGAATAGTAAAAACTCTACTTAACTTCCGACATACCATTTTCTTAGACGGTTACAATATGCCAGAAAAAACAAGGAAGGAGAATATATTTTGCTAGCAACCTAGAAGACAAAACATACAACTAATTTCGAAGTCCCAAAACTCATCGAATACAGCAAAGAGACTCCACTCCACTTTCAACAAAGCATTGTAATAGTTCTTAATTTAAGATAGCTATAAGCCAGAAAAAAAACAAGGAAGGGATATATATTTTGCTAGCAACCTAGAAGCTAAGACATTCCACTAACTCCGAAGTCCCAAAACTCCACGAATACAGCAAACATCCGAGTATAGGGACTCCATTCAACTCTCGACACGACCCTGTAATAATTCTTAATCTAGGAAGGAAGAACTAATGAATAACATATTTTGCTTGCAACAATACAGCATGCAGGGTCTTTGCATGTTCTAGATAGCCTAGATGGAACAGCTTCTGGAAACTTCAATTTCAGCACTTTTCTTGAGGCATTGTTATGCTACTGAATACAAGGTCTTGCATCTAAGAAAGCCTTTCAAGAAAAGTAACATTCATTCAATCAAGTAGTAAGTATCAATTAAATACTTCAATTACAATTTAGAATTAATAAAGGTCATATGCTAAGTTATTTCCACGCATAATAAGCAAAATTTTGTCCATGATGTAAACATATTTTGGTGCTGAGCAGGATGTCTAAAAAATTTAGACGGTCAGTGAATGTGCCAAAATAGGCCAAAAAGGCTTTCTGAGTGTGAACAGAGAGAATGAAATTGCTTTAAACTATAATGCAAAAATGAACAATATTCTTCCAAGACATTTGACGATTTTCCAGCCGTGGCAGTAGCATTATGAAGTCATTGATATATACAGTTAGACAGACAAGCAGAGGCCTGTTGGCAAAGTAATATGAAGGTTTCTGCCTCTAGATTAGGCATATTTAAAGTCAAAAAAGGGTTATGCTATTAGCCACTCATTGTCTGTCTGTGGCCATAACGTATACATCGGTTTGCAGATAATCACTTAAATAGCAAGTAAAAAGTTATAGTTCCTTTACAATAGCTATGCCCGACCATGCCCATCTAGTTAGAAATATAATCTTGAAAACACAAATCTTTACGTGGAATTATTTCTTAAAAAAATACTCATGACTTTTTGGGAATTTGGTTGGCTTGTAATCAGGATCTTGTTCTAATCGTCTTCGTGCATCTTCTCGAAAGGTCTCTTGAAAAGCTTGTGACAAATCTTGCTGGTCCATATCGTTCAACAAATCTGCCAAAACAACGGTCGTGTAAGGGACAAGACAATATAAATTATAGGGATGGGGGAGATTTTGTTTAAAAGGCTAAACAGTATTGAGCGACGCCTCTCAGAAATGAGGTGAGTATTTTAATTGTAGCCCCAAAATATCCCGCATAAAGTTGCGTTGAAAAGTTGTGGTCATAATTGAAATTGAGAGAAAGTTGAAGAGCTGAAAACTGAGCCTTCATTCAAAACCAAGTCCCCCCCCCAATTTTGTGCACTCCCCCAAAATGCAGACCCTAATATCCCATCAACAAAGCTTTGCTTGTACCTTCTTGTAAAGAAATTAGCAAAACCATTTTTAAAAACCTACTGTTCCATCTACGTTTATGATTCCGTTTTCAAAACAGGGGCGGCGATAGGACAAGCAATACTAGCCTGCTACCAGGCTATGCCAATGTGCCAGCACACTTTCTTATTCCAAAAGGTTGCAAGAAAAGCAGGAATTTTCTAAGAAAATTAAAGCTTTTCTATCTGACACTCCTCAGAGTATTAACCTTAGAGACAGACCTTTTGAACTTAGGAGAGTCAGGCAAAACCCTTCTTCAGTACGTAAGAAAATTTCTCCACTTTTTTGAAGTCTTGAAGATCGTTTTTCTTAATGGCTGCACCTAAGTAACACAACAGATAGAATCCAAGATAGACTTGCAAATATCTTACCAAGAAAGCTAGAAATTAGCAAAGAATGCACTTACCAGATTGGCTTGTTAATGGTTGAGCATTAGCAGAAGCAATTGAGTTCTGCAAAGCTGCACTGAAGTCAACACCGCGGTCATTATTCCTTGCTTCTCCGATGGCCTAAAATGTTTAATTAATGTCGAATGTAAACAACATAATTCTGAATTTTTATAAAAAGACTGGATTATGCTATTGGAGCGTACATCTTGTTTTGATGCCCATGTCAAAATTGCCGGGCCTAGGCCGAAATTGCCAATATCTTTGCAAATTTGGTCATGTTATTTCTGATTGATCGACAGGTAAACACACTTTCTTTTCTCGCAAAGTATAGGCTCTGTGCTTAGAACAGGGGGACCACTGAATACTTGGCACTTGTCAATTGTCACCTGCTATGGACCAGTTTTCAAAGATCTATATTAGTTTGACGGTTGAGATTCGAGGCATCACGTTTAGGCCTAGGTGCGAGGAAGTTGACTAAAGAATGTCTTACCCTTCTCCTTTTGGCAGGCAAGCCATTATAGTATGCATCACTAAAAGGTCTCTGAGCGGACTGTGCACGTTGTCGTTTAGCATCTTTTGTGATCACAGCAATCCATTCCTGAAAATTAATTAACACTTTTAATGTATAAACAGTACTATCTATTAAACTGATTTTGAAAATGCTCCAAACAAGAATAAAACTATGTATTTATGTGTATAGAATTAAGTTTAGAATCTAGTCTTACAAAACTAAAAAAGAAGAAGCTTCCTAAATCAGCAAAACGAGACCGTTAAGTTGAAAAGGTGTATTGAAATTGAGGACTTTTTGCATCAATCACATAGTTATAACTGCAGACATTGTGAAAGCGTTGGGGAAACAAAAATAAAATTTTCTTACCGGAGGCACATGACGATGCCATTCTTGGTATTCTGATGCAACATGGTGATCATCATCGTCATCATCATCATTCTCGTTATTTGCAATACTACCATTTCTTTCTTCCCAAAGTTTGTTCACGTCAATCTTTCTTCGGTCCTCGTCTTTTTTATATTTCTTATCTGCTGCTGTCGCCTAAGGCAAATCAATGGCAAATAGGGCATTGTTAAAGATGCAAGACAGACTAAAAATTTACAATGAAAAATATAACAGTGTTATCTTTATTACATAATCCATTCATTCAATGACTGAATTTAAATTACAATTTGTCGCGGTCATGATCTTTTACTCCGCACAACAGAGTCAGTGCATTGTGTATCAGAGAAAGACAATGACCTATTTATAGCCTGCCTAGTACTCAGACGAGCGTTACTTTTATGACCGTTGACTCCCTTTAAGAGCAAGACCTTTAGTTGAAAATGTGAATACAAACCTGTGGTTCGTGCTTATCATCCTCTTTGCTTTGTTGTTTCTTCTTGACTCCCTGATTTTTCTTGATTAACTTGCTCTGCAGCTCATCAGGAGATAAACGGGGAACACTTTGAGCTGCTGATCTCATTTTGGTCACCAACATACTTGTAAAAATATCACGCATTCCTGGATCCAAGTTGCTGAGCATTCTATTTCCCTGCAATAAATACCAGCAAAAGTCAGTAATTTAGAGATTTTAATTTCTTTTTAAATGCGATTCCATAGGAGAATTTTTGCAGGGAATCATAGTGAGCGACTTGTATTCCTAATTGCGTGTCGGAGGTTCAGGTGTGTGATCCAACACTACCGGCATGAAGCAGCTGCTAATTCAACAGCAAATAAGGCAATACCGTACGGTCAGGCTCTCAGGATCCATAGAATTTGTTTGGATGAGGCTACATTTGAAGAAAGGTCAGAAGAACGGGTAGGATGGTTGACTAATAGGAGCAAAGAGGAAAGTTTTCTCAAGGGGAAGGTTGGTAAGGTTAAGAAAATTGATAGGGAATGACTTTGGGAAAGGAGAGGATGGTGGAAAACTGCCTGCAATATCATTTTTTGTATTCTGAAAAGAACGAAAAAAACAAACTATATAAGTATGCAAGTAAAGAGAAACAATAATAGTACGAAGATACCAGCAGTGATGATGGTAATAATGGAATGAAATCACTTTGTTCTAAAGCGTATATAATGTTAAGTATTGTATAGGTGCATTGTATTGTATTGTATTGTATTGGTATTGTATAGTTGTATATAGTATAAAAGTATATAACTTGAGTCAAACTACTAACCGTCTCACTATTGGAATATGCACGAAGGTAAGCTTCAGGACCTCCGGTTATGCAGTGATCAAGCACTGCTACTGCATCACCAAGGTATCGTTTGAATAGGCTTGAAATTCTCTCAACGAAGCTTGGGCTTTCTAAGAGAGAAGAAAGACAGTGATAACATAAAAAGTATTTGTGCTGAACAACGCCGACATTAAAAGAAAACATTGTTTTGAAATGAGGAAACGACATGTAGATAACGACGTGAATTAGTCTGCACCCGACAGAATCTGCAGGCAGGGTAGCAAAAATTCAAGGAAAGATGAAAAATTTCAAGGCAAGTTAAACAAGCACGATTGGATGAAGACGACCACGTCGGCTATCAGCTGTTTTTTATAGAGAGCCTTACCCTAAGCCACTAAGACTTTAGAACACCAGTATATAGGCACCGTCACATTTCAATGCTCAACACCACATTGCTAAATAACCGGTACCTTCTTGACAAAAAGGGCGTTCTCAATGGCGAGAACTTGTTTTTAAAACAGCCTAATAGTTAGTCACCCTGGCCCACTCTGGTAGCCCTTGGTTTCTGTAATCTATGTAAATTTCTCTCACAAAAGTACAACATATTATCTTAAGGAAAATGTGTATACTAACCGTGGTTAATCAATAGTGTAAGAGCTTCTCTGCAAAAACTTGAGTCAATTTGCCTTATAGTTGCTGGTAGATCAACGTCTGGTTTGTTGTTTAGAGAATTCTGGTCAGAAGAAAAACGAACAACAATAAAAATCAAAGAAATCCACACATAAAAAATTTTAATGGTTTAGTATGAGATTCCCCATATACAAGTTTTATATTTAATAAAAATAGTAAGGGAATACAACGAGTGTTGGGAACAACAATTCTCTAGATTAAAAAAATAAGAAGAAAAAGGAGAAGAAAAAGAAAAAGGAGAAGAAGAAGGAGAAGAAGATGAAGACGAAGAAGAAGGTGAAAATGAAGTAGAAGATGAAGAGGAAGAGGAAGAAGAACAAGACAAAGACGAAGTAGAAGACAAAATGGAAAAACCAGAAGGAGGAGGAGAAGAGGAGAAGGTAAAAGAAGATGAGGAGGAAGAAGAAGACGAAGAAAAATACGAAGGCGAAGTAGAAGATGAAGAGGAAGAAGGAGAAGAAGAAGAGGGAGAAGGAGAAGGAGAATGAGAAGGAGAAGACGAAGAAGGAGAAGAAGAGGAAGAAGAAGAAGAAGGAGAAGGAGAAGGAGAAGAAGAAGAAGAAGGAGAAGAAGAGGAAGAATAAAATTAAGACGATGTAGAAGAAAAAGAGGAAGAGGAAGAAGGAGAAGAAGAAGATGATGATGATGATGATGATGATGAAGAAGATGAAGACAAAGTAGAAGATGAAGAAGAAGATGAAGTATAAGAAGAAGCAAAAGAAGAAGAAGTGAAAGAAGAACAAGAACAAGAACAAAGAAAAGAAGTAGAAAATGAAAGGGAAGGAGAAGGTGAACAAGTAGAAAAAGCAGGAGAAGACGACAAAGAAAAAGAAGATGGAGAACTTTTAAGTTTATTGTAAAATAAAAATTGTGTACAGCTTACCAAGATTTCTCGATGTGAGCTCATTCTTTGAGAAATACTTTCAGTGACACACTAGAATATAGAAAGTATATTATTATAAAATCAATGTATAATAATTCTTTGCTATAATGAAATACCTAAATATTTGGAGCTAACTTCTCAAAACACATTATCATCTGCAATTACCTCAACATTATCCCTTGTTAAACGCTCTCCTCCATTGAAATGTGTCTCAACAAAACGAAGAAACTGTGGAGCAACTCTTACTAATGGTTGAATAGAGCCACCTAGAACACAAGAGATTTGAAGCGTCAAAGAATATTTAAAGCAGTGAGGCAGTAACGCTGCAAAGCGGCGAGAAGACGAAGCAAAAAAGACGAATTTTTTAATACTAATATTTCGCCCCGGCATTCAGGGATTCATCAGAGCTGCTTTATTTTACTTTGTTCGCCGCAAGAACCGAAAGATCCGACGGGACAGATTGCAGTTCGTGGCTTTTTCTCTCTATCAAAGAATATTTAATCTGAGCTTTCGTGAACGATATTCCACATATAGACACAGCGATCACAGCGAATCGATTTCCTTAAATCAATCGGTCTGGCTCATTAGTTTTTCAATGATTTCCTGTTAAAATGTTTACTAAGACTGAAACAATGCAGTGGAGAGACATGCTTTCGGCTACGAGGGAGATTGTTACTTGCATCAACGTTGCAAGAAAGCAAGTAAGAAATTATTGTGATGTCACTTAAACATTTTATTGTTTAAGCAAGGGGCAATAACCAATAAAATGAATTGACCACGCCATTACCAAGGTAGAATACTGACAGCAGCGGTTGACCTATCGTTTCAGTTTATTAGGAATCGAGGTTGATGCTTCCTTAAAGGGTCTCTATTGTCCCTCCCAAAATCAATGCAATTACATAATTTCCAATGCAATATTGCAGTATCAAGCCCTTTGACAAACGATCAAACATTGTCTCTTCAAACATTAGCTTCACGAGCGTTTGGCCACGTCGCAAACATCGCTTGTCAAACAGTTTTGCTTGCGCCAAGCAAAATTTCTTTTCTCAAATTTGCGAATGCTGCTTATTTATTCTTGTAAATTAATGTTCTGTGACTTGGCCAAAAACTCAATTTTGCTTGAAAAGTGAATTCCAAATGCTTGAAAAACAGTATTTGATCGTTTAGGTAGGTCCTCATGAAGAATATTTATCTACGACTGTGTACTTTTTTATGAATGCTGCAAAACTGTTTAAGCACCCATGTTTTCAAATGATAAAGAAATTAGAAAGTATTATCTCACCGAGAACTATCTGGAGTATATCATTAACTGTCAAGTGTTCCGCAACCAAACCCATAAGCTGCATCATCACATCATCTGAAATTGGAATTGAAAGATCCTTACAGCGTTATTCGAAGTCAAAAATACTTATTACCACTACAGTGATATTTTCTCCATGTACAGAATGCATCATACAATGAAAGCCGTAATATTTTGCATAACCTACATGTTTGAAGATTTTACACGAGTGGCCTTGGGGAAACTTGAATCTGGACTGCATAATCAGAGGGGTAACAAAATGTTCACATGCCCTCTACTGGCTTCTTCCGTATCATACACATCTATACATTTTCATGACTTGCTGCATGACAGGAACCTGGACTGCACGATCAGCGAGCCAAAGACATTTTCACTGAGCTTAAGAGTACAATGTTATTTTCGGGCAATTCTACAAGTCATAGAGCTTAAGGCTCTCCTCCCATTGTTTCTTCAATACCATACACATCTAAAAACTTGCAAATATATTTCATGAATGGCGGCTTGGTAGGACCCTGAACTGCACGACAAGAGAGCCAAAGACATTTTCATGGAGCTAAAGAGCACAATGACATTGTCGAGGAATTCTAAAATTCATAGATCACACAACCCAAGGCTCTATTTCAATTGGATCCTTCAGTACTATACACATTAATACATATTTTTCGCGAATGATTACATGTCAGGAAACTGGACTGCAAGATTCGAAAACCAAATACACTAACAATTTCATTAGGCTTTTAAAATGGCGATGAGAATTTCGAGTAATTTAACACGTCAATCAGCCTTCACCAGCGCGAAACATATTCATGTATATTTTATTGACATAAATACACAAATACATTCCTATAATGTGAAGGTGAAATGGTGTATTCAGCTCCAGTGTTGTGATGCTACAGTGGGAGTATCTTGACCACGCTGAGCCCACTGATACCAGATAAAATTGCTGGGTAAATCACACCACAACCGCATCATAGGACGCTAAGCATTTTCAAGCCTGAGGGTATCAAGTTATGATTCAACAAGATACCTTTTTGTACATTACTTGTTGTACAGAATCGTAAACGAATATTTTGATTCAGTATTGTGAAATCACAACGACATACCTCGGTCTTCCTCTGTGTCCTCGTCTGAACTAATACCAGTTATTCTACTTTCAATAAAGTCTCTGATAGTCTGCGATTGGCCTGTAAAACAACATCAGGTTTAAGTATTTTCTTACTGTTACTTGAATTATGGCGAGGATGTAGCATATTGCACTCCTGCAGTGACACTAATTCTTAAACGAATAACCTGGGTACTCATGTAACGTTACATTCAAGATTTTGGTATGCGGCTACATGAAGTCATAAACCCCGAACCTTCACATGGAGAGCAAACCTGATGCCATCTGCTATACTGACGGTACAATCTTCCTTCTCGTGCAAAGACGACAGTAACGATGATGATTATCACGCAAAGGTAATTTCAACGGGGGCTCAGGGGGGGGGGGAGTTTGTTAAAATTATGATTGATGTCGGGGGGGGCTAAGCCCCCCCAAACACTTTCGCATTAATCATGCTTTCAAGAATCTCCGTTGTGAACGTGCTTTATTTGCAAATATCTTGACGTACAGTGTACAGTTGTTGTTATTTCCCTGTTTCCTAGTACCTTTTCGAGTTGTGCCGATTCTTGAATGCTGAATACCTTGCCAAAACTCCAGTTGTCCGGGCATCCCCCACCTGATTCCGCTATTTTCATGGTTAATTGGGACATTACTAAGCGCTTTCTACAAGGTTTTGCTGTTTAAGCACCTGGTTATCATATTTTCATCGATTAAAATGTGGGTGTGGTCACAATAAGCCGCACCCATTCTTATGACGTCACCCCCGGAGACCCCTTGTTGAACTTGTTAAAAACCACCACTGTTATCACGGTATAATAGTAACGAAGCTTCTGCAATAATGATCAAAGTGGAAATAAAATAGACTCTCGCTTACCAGACCCTGATAGGGCACTAGCAACAGCACGCTGTACTTCTTCGTATATTCTCCCAGTATCGTTGACATCAATAAGTTCCTTATTAGTGGGAGATGAAATTCACGTCAGCTCAAATTTCTTTACGAACACAAGAATAAGAATTAAAGCCGACATAAAAAAATAAGAATTCTCTACATCCCAGAAAAAAGATCAAAAATCGGAATTTCATCCTAGAGTCACATATTAAACGACTTGAATTTCTTAGTTCTGATACTAGACATCAAAACGAGCAACTTAAGATCAGATTTTCAGATTTTGCTCAGCCCTACTGTACAATTTATTAATTATATTTTGGGCGTACTCTTTCGGGTTTTCGAAATCTTCTGAATTCTTTGAAATGGAAGATTTCCGACTCTTAAAGCTAAAGGAATGAAAATTTTGAAAAGGGCAGGAAAGTGAGATTCCCTCCGCAGTATGCTAACCCACTCTTCTTCTAAGGGCAGGTTTTCAAGCCTCCAAAACCTGCTGTTTTTGTTTTGCTGTTGCTAATAGGAATAGATTTTAGAAGTATGAAAATTGTAGAAAGACAGCAAAAATATGTACAAGAGAGTACCAATAGCATATGCGTTATGGGAGCGAACGGAACCTTCCAGCTTCAGAGAAGGTTTAGGGCCTGTTTATATGGGCAAAAACATCCCACCTTCCAGCCCGTCAGCTGAGCAGTGAGACGAAATTTTCAAGAGTTTACATGTAGAATTCCATGCCACCTTCCAGCCACTTGTCTCATATTTCTGCTTTTGTTTAATTTTCTCAGACAATAGGATTATGTCTGGCGCTTGCGCATAATGAGCAATTTCATCCCACCGTCCAGCTTTCATCCCACCTTCCAGCGTTTATATGAGAAAATTTCATCCCACTCAGGTGAGATCCCACCTCTCAACGAGTGAGATCTCACCTGACCGGGATGAAACGTTTTCCATATAAACAGAAGATGAAAATCACAAAAGGTTTGTATTGGAAGGTGAAATCTCACCTCTCAGCTACAGGGTTGGAAGGTGGGATGATTTTCCCCATATAAACAGGCCCTTAGAAGCCTCTGAAAATTGCTGTTTCTGAGAGATGCCAAAAGGAGGTTTTAGAAGTGTCTTTGCAACACAAAAGAAGCATAAAACAAAACAATACGCCCTTAGGGACCCAATCAGTTATCAAAACAAGCAAATTTCTTTGCATTCCTACCTCGTCATCATCAAAATCATCATCAGAATCAGGAAAACTATGAAAATGTGGCTGATGACCCTCGTTAGATGCGGCTTGCGTCCTCTGTTGCTCATTTGGTCGTTGTTGCTGCTGTTGTTGTGAAAATGAGTGGTTTGCCATGATATCGTTTAGGAGTGTAGACGCTAAGCTCTGGCCTAACAAAGAATGGCCACTAGGGACGGTGCTTGGTGTGCTGGTTGCTCCACTTGACAGTGGTGTGCTAGATGACGTTTCTGTGAAGAAATAAGGAGTTCAGCAAGGCTATTGGGATTTTTTTACATACTAAGTGGTGGGGCAGTTTCCTCTGTACGCCCTTAGTTCTGGCCCCGCATTTGCGGGAAAAACAGTGCTTCATCCCCAGCGGCCTAAGCAAAAAAGGGACCCTCTCAACTCTTCGTGACCAACACATTTTCGACTTCCGTCAGACCTCTCAACAAATCCATGGCAAAACTGGAGGGAAGTAACTAAAATCTCTGATCCGAGGTTCGAAATGGCAATCAGAGCGCCAGAATCTACGTTAATTTTCAAAATTTTCCGTTTTCGCTCCTGGATTTCTTTAAGGTATCTTCGGTGCAACGTAACGAGTTGAATGCGTTTCATCACAAGAGGGGCTGAGGGCTCTTGTCCTGCTCCTTGGAAAGGCTAGTACTAATGATCCAGAAATTCAGATAGCAATTGTTGCATTTCAGTTTGCTATAAGGTCATAATCAGTGGGAAATTGAATGGAGAAATTATTTGAATCGACAGTCAAACTTAACAGTCAAAATTCCATTTAAGGCCCGGACAATTTCGACTGGAAGATTGGCCAAAGCCCTTGAATTCGTGCGATAATTAGCAAAAGGAAACATATGTTGCTTTCTTCTTTTGGCTATCACTGTTTCTAACCTTGATCTTGCGGCAATTTAACCATTATGAGTACATACTGTATAATTGCTCAAGAAAGTTCAAATTACCTTGACTTGGCATTGAGTTTCTTACAGAGGTCTGATCATTAGAAGCTTGAGACTGAACACCACTGTGGATATGCTCAATCATAACACTGCTGACCTCAGCAACGATTTGTCGCCCCGCTTGCAGTTGGGCTCCTGCCTGCTGAAACCTCGGTCCAAAGTGAAACGATTGACAAGGTACTAGTGGGTCAGGGTGTCCAGCTAATGGGCTTTGGCCGAACGGATTGAAACCAAATGGAAGTCCATTGTTAGTTCTTTGACCAGTGGTCGCGCCTTGACTGGATGGTTGGGGGCGGCTAGTTGTCGACGATGGAGGCTGGGAGCTTGCACCTGAGAATGGAGCCGTGACGTTCACTCCTTCGGCAGACTGAGCATTGCTAGTTGATGAAGTAGCGCTTGCTGGTCCTTGCGGTCGAAATAGCTGAGGCATTCCAGTTGACATGCTTTGCTGAACTGACGAGAACAGGCTGGGGAAGCTAAAAGGAGCAGCACTCGTGGAAAAAGACGAGGCATTCGAGTTAGTGTTTGAAGTTGATGATGTTTGAGGCAAGCCACTAGCGGTCTGGAACCTTGGAATTTGAATCACTGTTGCTGAAACACCAATAGGGCGATGGAACTGAAAGGAAGGCATAGACACAGACGTAAATTAAAAACAAAAATGCTACTAGGCAACAAGACATCGCAGTCCATTAAATAGGCCCACAGTCCACAAAATGGGCCCACAACGAAGGTGATTAAGAGGTAGAAAAATTTGTATGCCAAACTACAACCACGGTTTCCTCTCATTGGACATTCAGGAAAATGTTCATTATTGCAGTTAGTTGGCCGGGCCTCATTGAAGGAAATTTAAACTAGAACTTATTTTATGGGCAAATCTAAGCAATGAAGTCAAAAGTGCGTTTACTTACTTAAATAGTATTAGTTGTTGAGTTGTACATAACTTCAGAATTGCGATAAACCGCGGAAACATTTTCAGGCATACATAAAAGCTTTTTCTTCTGACACTCTTCAGAGTATAAACGTCAGAAACAGATCGAAACAAATGACTAAAGAGGTATTTATACCAAGATGCAGATCAAAATGCACCAATGACCAATTACACTTACATCTGAATTCCCATTTCCAGCCCCACCTTCAGTATGACGATGAATGTGCATATGTGAGTGAGGCTGCACGTGAAAGTGAGGCTGACCAACAGTACTTTGTGTGTTGGTTGGAGCTGAATTAGTACCACTCTGCGAAGCAGCACTAGTATTTGTGCGCTGGGGGTTACTTTGGGGCATAGTGACTGGTGACATTCTTGGAAAACATCCAACTGTTTGTGGCTCAGGAGCATGGAAGTTGAATGTCAAGTCAGACAGAGCATGTAGGCCATGACTTAAGTTGTGGAATACTTCGGCAATCCCGTCTGGAAGGCTGTCATCAGCGGCATTTCGATTCTAGAAAACAAAACAGGGTTGAGGGGTGATGTTTTAGCTAGATTTGGCAGACCTGGGCATGAAAATGAGAATCTCTGCAAAGCCTACCAATCTACTAGCTCTTAGATTGAAGGTGCTG
>JACTAT010000060.1:5237217-5408899 GCA_014526335.1 Chrysaora quinquecirrha | reverse complement strand
TCGCGTCGAAAACTCGATATCTTGTGATTTAGAAACTTTTTAATGATGTCGGCCGTCTACTGAATGATCCTATATAGGGCACCGTGAATGGCTGAAAACCAAAGAGCATATACGGTCATGAAAATTCTGAAGTTAAGACTTTAAGGAGTGTCAGGGAAAAACGTTTGAGTAAGCTTAAAAGATGTTTCTGACGCTTCTCGCAACAAGAATACTTGCTGTTTAAAAATTTGCTCTAAATCTCGGCTTGATTCGGAATTTGATAAAATACGGTCTATTCTCATTGAAAACGGTTACCCTGAGGACGTCATTTCGGATTGTTTTCGCAAGAAGATCGCAAGTTTTTCGGCTGATAAAAAGTATGGTCCACAAAAGTGCCCTGTTTACCTAAAAATGCCTTGGATAGGAAACGTCTCATTGCGATTCGAAAGTCAAATTAAAAAGGCCATTACTAAGTGCTTCGCTGCTGCCAACCCTCGGTTAGTTTTTGGCACTCGGAAAGTTCTACCATCTATTCAAAAGGATTGCGTACCTACCACACAAAAAAGTTTGGTCATTTATGAATTCTCGTGCCGGTGTGATGCCAGGTACGTAGGTCGTACTTCCCAGAGATTAGGTGATAGGATAAAGCAGCATGTCCCTACTAACATTCGTCTACATAATTTTCGGCAAAGAGAGCAACCACCCCGTGGGTCTAAACAACAACCTAGTCTTAAACATGATTCTGCCATAGGACAACATCTACTCGATAACCCAATTTGTGCGGAAAATTACAGCGAGGATTTTTTCAGAATCATTGGCAAAGCAAGATCTTTGTTTCACTTAGGGGTTTTGGAATCTGTCTACATCAAAACCAAAAGACCGGTTCTGTGTATACAGAAAGAGTTCGTTTTCTCACTTGGACTCTTCAAATAATTCATTGGTCCTCCCGCTGTATCCGACCAGCTGATTGGTGTTTAAAAAACAATGCCAATTCAGCTTTTCGTTCTTTCTGATTGGTGCATTTCGAGCCGCATCTGGGTATAAATTCCGCCTTAGTCTATTGTTTCGGTCTGTTTCTGACGTTCATACTCTGAGGAGTGTCAGACGAAAAAAGCTTTTAAGTATGCCCGAAAATGATTCCGCTATTCATTGCAATTTTGAAGTTTTGTACAACTCAAAGACTATTGTTTAAAAATTACACTGACTGTCATTTTGGCTTGATCATAAATGAAACCTTGAATCGCAATATGCTTTGAACACTTTCAAATGACAAATACTGGAGGTAAATTTTAAAATTTAAAAACCAACCTGGTGATCAGCTTGCATGTTTATCTGAACATTTACAGCTGTGCCATTACCCTGTTAGATAGAGAACAAGTTCGTTTCAAAGAAGAGCATATTTAATAAGCTATTCAATATCAGCATATCTATTGGCCGAACCTTCCTCCTAAGCTATATTCCTTGATAGCAAAGTTCAGCACTGCAAGATGCACTGATTCATAGACTTTTGGGCTTAATCAATCTGTTATAAGGTCATACTCAAGCAATACTAGTAAGGAACATGAAAACTATGTCCAATATGATGGCACAGCGGCAATGTTTTGTCGGATACACAAAATAATGGTCCAGCATTCAAATTATGACACCCACTAACAGTTTCATTGTCAAGCTGTTTTTATCTTTAACAGTGCCTGTCACGAATAATAAGCAGGCTTCCCTTTACTTTAGAGTTGCTTTGTTACTACAACTTTGTTTTGTTAAGAACTGAATGCGCAGATGGTCTAAAATAAGGGCTAATTATAGTGGCTTTCTAAAAATGTATAAAATAACATACCATAGATGATGTTGTGACAGTTGCTGCCCCATGTGCTCCACCAAAAGTTGACAGCAAGTTTTCAACAAGTTGCTAAAATCAAAACATTATTTGTCATAGGAAATATTTGGGCATGTAAACAAAACATAAACTAACTGACAATACATCTCACACACTTAGAAAATAACCGAAACCTCCTAACAAGGGAATGTTAATGACCCAAAGACAGTGTAGATGCAAGGCAGCAAAAGCCAATGCATGGCAATTTTTGTTTTAGCCTCTTTTTAAGAATTATGAGCCTATTCTCTTTAAACAATAGAAAACAATAATATTAGATAAGAATCTTAAATAGCTTTTTGTTATTGGGAAAAAGTAAGGGGGCTACAGCCCACCAGCTGAAGTTAAAGTTTCCAAAGATTTTAAAACAAAAGAGATAAGTAGTTAAAATACCTGTGTAACATTTGTCATATCATTTGCTCCTTGGAATGCGCCAATGAAAACATTTGATTGGTGATCAGTTAAACTTCTTGATGTTGAAGTGGTTGTACCTCTAGATGCAGTGGAAGAAGCTTGGGCTAGAAAATAATCCATATGACATATATATACATTAATATATTAGATACATTGTATCAAAATCAGAAGATCAACATTCAAAGATATTGGTTTGTTACCAATGCGGAGATACGGATATTTTAAAATGATATGGATGTCAAGAAAAGGCAATATAATCTAAATGATAACTTCTCACAAAGTTGTGAACAGATGATAGCTAGGGTCCCTGGGTGGGTCTGTACTTCCATTTCTTGCAAATAATAATAATCATAGGCCAGAGAAACAATGATTCAATGAAAGACAAATCTTACTTGATGATGGAGGAGCTCTTTGGACAAGATGAACAACACAGCCATCAACATCTGAAAAAGATTGCACATTTTAATGAGAGTTGTTTTTTTTCAGAAACATTGGAGCACAAATTGCATGCATATCTGCAAACAGGAAAGACAAAATATGAAATACTGATGAAAGTCAGTATTGTGATGTTAGGGTGAAGAGTGTGCCCAGAACACAAACTATTATATGTCATAGTAATAACAAGGATGTTGCTGATGATGATGATGATGATGATGATGATGATGATCCTGATCATGATCATGATGATGATGATGATGATGATGATGATGATGATGATGATGATGATGATGATGATGATGATGATGATGATGATGATGATGATGATGATGATGATGATGGTGGTGGTGGTTGTTGATGATCACAATGACTATGATTACAAATTTGACTATAATGATGATTACAACAATACAATGATGCACTGATAATGATGATTCATATGGATTTCAAAATGCCAGAAAACTTACTATAGTCCTTCATCAGTTTTTCCCAGGTTGGAAAACATGCAAGTTTCAGCCGATGCATCATTGCGGGCAGATTGAGAAAACGATAGGCTAATTAACATGACAATAGGTCAAACAATACAAGAGGTGTGAGCATCATTGCGAGTGGGAACAAGTGGTCAATGCCCAAAAGGCCAAAACAAACCCATACATCAATAACTGAGCTTCTGGCTTGAAAACTTTAGTGGTTTCGTTTAGGCCTGGAAAGTTCACCATTCTCTTCCTCTATCCATCTTGTCTATGCGTCCTCTATGCTTGTCTTGTCCTCCATCTTTTTCCTATCTTGTCCACCACAATCATACAAAACGACACATTAAAAAGCTCAACACAAATATAATAGTACTTACATCTTCATCAACATCGAATGTAGTGCTCTTTGAGTCGAGTGTTCTGACCGTCACCTTCATTGCGATGCCGTCTTGTCGTAATTAAAATTACCAAGTTTTGATCCACAACGTTTTAGAGGACTTGTAGACCAGCAGGGCACAGAAGTGAACGAATAACAACAGTTTTTCGAAGAACTAACAACAATTAAATGCTGCAGCCAAACCTTACAATCTTCTGAAAGCTTTCAGTTTCAAGTTTTGCTATCAATTCTCTCTGTAGAGGACAGGAATAACATTTATTTTACCACAACAAAAGCTGACCACTTCGTCAGTCAACTTTGCTGCGAAAGGGAAGATACCACTGACCGGCTGCCATAAGCAAAGAGCCTCCTTTAGAAACTGTCTGACGTCATAAATTCTATGCGCAATGTCTCAAAAAGTGGTGGTGACAAACGTGCATAACAATGGGATCAACCCGTAGAACTTTTTGGGGCCCCTTTATTGGAATGTGTTGTATACATTTGGCTTAGAATATCAGATACAGGGTTGATAAATATCAACATGCACCCCATAACAGTAACCAGGTGAAAACAAAAATGTTTCTTAAAATCGTCAAATCTTTTACCTCTTCAAATTCCGTATTTTGGGGCGTTAGAAAAAACTATCATCCCCCTTACAGAAACTCCGACTCTAATAAGGCAAAAATGAGCATAAGAGATAGACCCGTAGCTCATAACGCGGGTGACTTCTTGCCAAACCTGACACATAACAAGAGCTTTCCGTCTGGAAGCTACCCATACCTAAACACAACTAAAACAAAACCCATATAAGAGGCAGAGGCTACCCCTTCATATGTGAATTATGAACACAATTCAGCCTTCTATAGCCATTTTACTTCAGTGTTGCTGATAGCGCTGTTTCAGTTTAAATGCTCACTGAATGTTCTCCCACCTTAATTTTGTGTGGATATACAAATACAAATGATAGGACCTTTATACGGTCCTGTAAAATCCGTCTTTGCGCAAGTATAGAAATTATATTCAACAGCACGTCAAGAGGCATTCGTAGTTCATGTTCATTTGAAAAACTAAAATAAAAGATGCTCAATAAAGAAGGCTGAGTCGTGGTCTTCAGGGACGCCGGAACGATGGTAGGGCAAGGGGCAGCCAGGAAAGTAAGGGCAATAGAGATAAAAAATTAGCGGGGTTTGGTGGTACTCCCCAAGGAAATTTTTTGTGTCCACGCCCTTTAGATTGGTTTAAAATGCAACAAAAGATTTTCAACGAGTGTAAATAATGTTTTTATACAACAATTTTTGGCTATGTCTCCACATGCACGCATTTCGAATAGCATAATAATGGTGAAACATCGCATTTAACGTTGTCAAAGTCAATTATCGTTTTACATTGAAAAGGCACTTTTGCCCCCCTTAAGAGAGGGCAGGAATGGCGCTTGCCCCCCCCCCCGTGCCCCCCTCTCCGGCGTCCCTGGTGGTCTTAATTTGAGTTGAATGGTCAAGAAAGTTATAACACATAGAAAAAGCAATATTTTCTTTGATATGGGTGTAATAAATCTCACTCTTAACATTGTCAGTCACATAAAGAATAAGCTAAAATATACATAGATGGTAAGAACAACTTACCTTTATAAAATTTGTCTATTATTATGGGATTTTAACGAAAGAAAGCAATTTTGGCTCTGGTCATATTATTCAGATTGAAATAAGCTTCAATATTCTGGTTAAACCCTTAGCTATAAGAAACTTCTACGGGTTAAATCATAAAAGGGCCAATTTTGGATATTTCTTTGAAAAGTAAGTACAAACTAATACCCTTGGAGCATTGGATACCGCTACAATTGGAACAAACAGACCTTGGCGGTGTGATGGAATTTTAGAATCTTCAAAAATCAATGAAAAGGCATTAACAGCACTGCAGCTTTGTCAAGATATAACGGTTAAAGACGAGGTGTTAAAAGTACATATAAGACGTATTTTAGACGAGGAAATTTTTCGTTCACAATATCTGGTTGAAAAGTTGCTTTTGCTTCTTTACATCAAGTAAATAAAGGATCGACATGCCAGTTTTTTAACAAGTGCCTTTGTCAAGTAAGAAATTGCTAGCTAAGTGCATGTATTGCTCGTCCAGACAAAAGACTACGCTTGTTTAGTCCTTCGTAACGGAATTAAGTTAGGACACCGAAAAGATAGCGCATTGTAGCAGACTTTAACCTTCACTAGCTTCTGAACACAACTAATAGACCTAATAGCGGGAATGGGATTAGAAGCATGGTCTAGTTCATCCACTAAGACGGTATTTAGTTTGCAGTAGAACCTCGATATAACGGACATTTCAAGGAAATCAAATTATTGCACCATATATAGTGGAATTGTCGTTGATTAATTTAAGTGAAGAAAGAGGGATTATATATCTTAAATATTAAACACAAGCTCTGCTGCAGAGTACAACTATCTATCTGCAGCTATTTACTGCAGGGTACAGCTATACCCATAGTCCTTGTAGTCAACGTTATCTTTCGCTATTAACTCGCTATTACTTGCTATTACGTTCATCAGAACATAGTCCAGTTAAAAACGTTATTGCGTTGATTAACATCTGAAGTTAGCTGTTCTCCATATAGGCAGATGTTTCTACCAGGTTTTACATTAGGCGAAATACCGCATTTCATAATATGATTAACACGATTAACTCGATTACGAATCCGTGTCCTTTAATTATCATGCAGCCTGTCAAGGATTTTCATCTTCGGTGGCCTGCAGTATCGTGCACCAGCCATGTCTCTGCAACACGGAGCATTTCCAGGACAGTCTCTTTCGTCTCGACATTGCATATTTGGGAAGTAATATGGATCTCTTAGAGGACAATGCCGGGTGACTAGAAGAAATACAAAACTGAAACATTAGGCTCATATACAAGCAACGGTTGAACCTAGTGCAAAGATGTTAAACACAGTGTAAACACATGGTTAACACTGTGCTATAGTAGATGGCTTCTTTTCATAATTTTCGTTAAAAACTTTAAAGCTGATACTGCAAGATAAAATCAGGGAAAGGCTAACAGTATCTTGAACAAACAAAGTTTGACGTTATACGCCTATTTCTATCAATTTAACTGAAGTTCGTGGCCATTGGGCATCGACCAGTCCTAGCGTTCCACTTGCTCAAGCATAGCCAATCTCTTTCCGTACAGGCGTAGGGACCATCACAGGCAACCGACACTATGCATAAAGATTACCAAAAAGAGACTTGCATTAACTTACAAGAATGGGTTATTACAGCCAACCGACGCTAGATTCACGTATTTTACAAAGATTTTCCATGATATTGTTTTTGAGTTAAGAAAGAAAGTAAAATCCCCTAAAGCATCTTCAGTGACTATATCTATTGGGTCAGAAGCACGCATAAACCAAACAGAAAAAATGTCTCTAAAGAGAAATATTGTCAGAGTAAATTCATAAAAAATTACAAATGAAACATAACGTACCTTTTTGAACACACATCCTAGGGCCGTACTCACAACTAGTTGAACAGCAGGCCAGTCCATTGCTACAGTCACTGTCACTTTGACAAGGATATGAAAGCAGAAGTTTGATGCAACTTAGACTGCTTGAAGTTGGACATTCGCCTATAAGCGCAAACACAAGCATAAGAAAAAGTAAAAAGCGGCACATGATAAGAACCTTCATATACTGAGCGCATACAGCTCGAAATTATACGTTGTCAACCAATTAAGAAGGAATGTTTTAGCATGATATCCGAAGACGTTCTTAATAAGAGTTTCAATCAATTCACGGTGGTTGAAAAGAAACATGTTGATGTGTTTTCCTCCTTTATGGACCTCCCAAAAACATGATAGCGTACTTTAGTTGCTAAACCTTGAACCGTGCTTAGTTTTTGTGGCAATGGCAACAGACAGCATTCAAAACTTAGGCTCCTGTATACAGATATTAACAGTAGCTATATGCATGATCACAGAAGTTAGCGAAATCGTAAGCATAAGCGTGAGCAAAAGCACGAATTGATAATATCATTTAAAGCAGAAACTGGACCAACCCTAGGAATGCTAACATTATAATGAAGGGTAACCAGAGGGTGTCAGCTGTGGGCCCACAAATATATCAACATCGATTTGATGTAATTTAATGAAAGAAGCAGAGGCAATCATGCTCAGTTTTCATTGCAACCTAATTTACATGCCATGCCCATGTGTGGCATGACCCCTATTTTCTCTATCTTCTACGTTGAGCTAACACTTGGGAGCAGACAGCCAGGGATAGAGGAGCATTGAGACCAGCTTTCACAAGGGCTCCAGATCCTGTGAGGACAACAGGACAACTGAACAACACAGACAGACGAGGAAGTATAGTTCTAACAACCCTGCAACTGCCACCACCATTCCCTGCCTCATTGTCACAGAGCCTTGATTAGTTTGATTAGTCATCTGCAGGACCACAAACTAATCCCAACCCAGGATGATACGGTGGTCCTCGTCGCTTCGACAAACAAAAAACAAGAAGACGGCAAAATTTTCCGCACCTGATTTTCCATCAAGGTTATGTTGAATTACTGATTTAGCTCGATGGCGTTTCTTCTGTTTTGTTTTGGTTCGCTTTATAGCTTCAGGCTTTGCAATTATCGTCTTTTTAATGCTCTTTGCTGACTTAACAGGCTGGAGTTTGGATTTGGACGAGATTCGGTCGTACATCTTCTGTTGTTCTACCAAAGCAAACGGTCGACTGTTCTCCGAGTGTTTCTGTTCAAGCTGGGATGAGATCTTGCGAGGGATTTCATTCATCTTTACTTGTGGGGCTACCATGAAATTTGTTCCTTGGTCAGCTAAAAAATAAAAACAAGCAAACCAAACTAAGAAACAGGTCTAGCAATAAGAAAAGCTCAAAAAGATGAATATACTTTATTAGATTCCAAACAATACGAAAGATTCTTCCACAATCGGGATAACATAATTGAAGGATCTTATAACAAATGTCCCACGACACTGTGTGAATCTGATAGTATATTCACACGGCAAAAATAAGCTAAAAAATTGTTTAATCAGTGAAAAAAGTAACTAAACCAATTTGTACCTGGCTCTGGTATCCATAGTGGGCCATTGTCTATAATGCAGAAGAAAGGCTAGTAAATAACACTGTTAACGTAGGAGCATAGACTAAGACCTTGTTTACACGGCAACGTATCCGAACGGATCCGTTCCAAAATAGGTCACGTCACGATTTCCGATTACACGGGTACGCATGGATCCATTCGTTTTTGACAACGGGATCGTATCGTTTTTGGGTACGCTAAAAAAGCGGATCCAGCGGATCCATTTGGATCCATTCCAGATTCGTTCCCGTTTAAACGCAATGAAATCGTTCCCGAAAGGTACGGATCTTCTCGTGTAAACGGGGTGTAAATCATTTACGCCTGAACCGTTAATGCTCGAAAGCTGTTTGAGTTTCTTATGGCGTCTCTACGTTTAATGACACCTTGTGGAGAGTACGAGTCTGCTATCTAGCCAAAAAATTCTCAGAGTGAAGAGCCCACGTTATTTGGTTATATGTTAAAACAGGCAGCTTACCTGTAATAGGTATGTGCATCTTTTGCGAATAGGAAAAGGCATTTGGTGATGCTGAAAGATTAAGATTAAGAGTGATTTTAAGTCTAAGACTAAGAATAACATTAACCTTTAGATTAAGATTTACATTAGGTTTAAGATAAAGATAAAGATAAAGATTAATAGATAAAGATAAAGATAAAGATTAAGATTAGGATTAGGATTAAAATTAAGATTAACGTTAAGATTAAGAATAAGATTAAGATTAAGATTAAGATTAAGATCAGGATTAAGATTAAGATTAAGATTAAGATTAAGATTAAGATTAAGATTAAGATTAAGATTAAGATTAAGATTGAAGTTAAGATGAAGTTAAGATGTGGGGGTACTTATTGGTGGTGTCCGTGGGAGGAGGTGGTCTTTGCGAGGCGGTGGTCAGAAACGGGCAAGGGCTAGTTAAAGAAAAAAGTGTAAGGAATTGAAAGGAGTGTATTTTGTTATAATTTTGTATGTCGTATGTCTGTAGGTGTTATAATATTTAAGATTCATCTTACCAGCCAAATTAATATCTTTGTTGACTAAAATGAAAAAATAATCAAATATAGTATTTTGAAAACACGATACTATAATACCTTCATTAGCCAAAGTCTTAAAACTAGTTTTTATTCGTTTGTCCCATCCACCCCTTTTCGACATTAATACAGTATGAAAAGATCAAATGGCTACAAACTAATACAGCACAAAGTCTTTTCAACACTGAGGAACTCCAACAAAAAAGCATAAATACAAGAAACAAAGTTTAGGCCCAGTTAGGGTGGGTCAGAATATCCCATATCCACTTATCCTCTTTATGTTTTCTCCCTTTTATCGCAGAATTTGGCAAAAAAATCCCGTATATCCTTTATTTCAACCAGAATTACCCCTTATCTCTTTGATATTTTTTTGGAAATATCTCATATCTCTAAAAACCTATGTGGCCTCTAATTTGTTAAGTCGCTACGAGAGTTCAACGAGTTTAACGTTTTTGTGCTCTGTTGCAGTAACTAAGGAAATTATGCCCAGAATTATGGAAATGAGAAACTTACTTCCATCAGCTGTGTTGCTTGATTTGATAAAAGTGACAGTCGGAGTTTGTGCCTCTGCTTTATGTGGAATTTGATCTGAAGAAATTAAATAAATAAAAATTATTAAGTATGAGAAAACGAAACATTATTTCATTTTTTACACAATGTAAAATAGCATTATTCTTTTTACCTCGAGTGTTCGTTTTGTCTTTTCCTTTACTAGTAGATTGCTTTCCATTGTTATCTTTCGATTTCTTTGGTTGATCATCGATCTGGGTAATCTCACCTATTACACACAATTTATCGACTTAGAAATGCTCAACTGAGCCACTCATGCTAACATAGGTAATTTACATAAGTTATTGTATCAAGTTTTAGCCTTGTCACTATAGACTAGAAGTGTAGTATGTGTAGTACTTTCGTATAGTCGCAGGTTTAAATGATACACTTGAACCTCTATATGATGGATACGCGTGGAGCCAGTTTTATTGTCCGGTGAAGAGGGGTGTCCACTTAATGGAGGTTTGATTTACAAAGAAATTACCTTTCGGACGAAAATGTTTTGAGGTGCCATTTTTTACCGAGCTGTCCGGTAATAGAGGCTCCACCGTAATGACCGCTTGAACAAACCATAGCCAATAGAACAAACATGTGTTTATTCTATTAGCTATAACCAAATTTTCAAATTTCTTTGGTATGGAATGGAGAAAATTGACTTTTACGCTATGTGTTTTGAACATTCAGGCCTAGAGATTGTTCACAATGATTCTAGAGTTCGTTTGGTCTTACTTGCCTTTCTTTTTGAGTCATCAGATCGTTGGCCTGCGAGTATAATAGGCCGGCAATTATACTATTACTAACACTTGGTTCGTGGAGTGGTCCAAAGTAGAATCCCATAAAACATTGGTCTTTTTGGTATTGAGATTAACTCTATTTCCCCAAAGAAGCGAGACTAAACCAGTAGAGATAGATAAGTTAGCTAAAAAATTGATATATAGTTGACAAACCGACCTTTTTTCTGTTATTACCCTTCAACAAAGTTACAAAGTGTTTTCGTAAAAATAGTGTTGATTGTAATTTGTACCTTGCACTCTTCCGGACGTGTAAGTAGCAACAAAGCCGGACTTTGTCGTTGCCGGATGGCTTGATGAATAAAACTGGATCCATAATTTGTTTCCTTTTGATACGTAAGGTGGTAAGCTCTTCTTTCCACAGTATTTTTTCGCCTCCTCACCTCCTCGTATGTAAACGAAGTCATTACTGCAACTGTCAAAAGAAAGTTACAAGGTCAATGATTGATGGATGCAGAATAATTCTAAACTGCCTATTGTGCAAGACTGCTATATCAGCTTAGGCACTGGAATAGCCATAGTGATAACCCGGGGGGGTACTTAGTTAGTTGGGTACGGGCATGTGCTGCTTATATGGGTGGGTTTTTGGCCCTGAAATTCTCTAAACATGGGTACGATTTTAACCAAAACCCCACAAAAGTGGGTGGCAAATTAAAGAAAAGTCGAAAGCTTAACTTTAATTCGGTCACAAAAGTGGTAATATCGCGTCAAAGATGTTTGTAGTACAATATCAAACAATAATAAGGCCAAGAAAGTCTTATTATTCTCATATTCCGCTTATTTTTACTCATAAAATAGAGTCTGTCTGCAAATGTTTTACATTATAGGTGGCTGGGTTTCCCAAATCTGGGCGGCACATCCCCGTCAATTCATAAGTCATGTACCCCCCGGGAGTGATACTAACAAAACATAAGAAAGAACAACGTACAGTGGCCGAAATTTAAGATCCTTCAGGCCTATAGAGCGAGAAACTGCAAGCATCCGCTTGTTCTCCGTATTAGGTTGGAATATGCAAAGCAAATTGTCTACTTCTCTTGCAACAAACATTTTATTACCCCATTGTAAGTCTTTTTACAACCACAACATGTATTTATAACAGATATTTGTATTTGACGCGTGACGGAATGGAATAAAAAAGGAAAGTTTAGTCTCTGTTGCCGTTTCGTCTTGCATATTCTGGACTTTAGAGAGTGAGGTTGGATTGAATCCTTAAGACCGGTTTGGAAAGCTTAGTGGTACCTACGGTACATAGTGATACATAGTGGTACATAGTACATAGTGGAACATAGTGGTACATAATGGTACACAATGGTAGCTATATAGTGGTACATAGTAGATAGTGGTACATAGTGGTAAATAGTGGTTATAGTGGTACAAAAAGGGTACATAGTGGTGCATAGTGGTAAATACTGGTACATAAAATTATGTACAAAGTGGTACATAACGGGTTATTTGCAGTGCTTCAACGCGAGCCCATCAAAATCTTGTACAAATCTAACACAGATCCACTTAAGGAAAAATTTTAAACATATACGAATCAAAATATAATCAATTTGCTGCTTACTCTTCACTACCGACGTCAAAGGCTTCAAATGTCAGCTTTATGGGGCTTTCTTCAGTTATAATCGTCATATTGCAGTCTTCATTACTGGGGTAGTATTCAGGGTAGTTTGGTGAAGATACCATGCCAGCAGGTGAAGTCAAAGCCGTATCACACAAATCTGCAACGAACATCATATGAATAAGTGTTAGTTAAGTTGAGACTGAGTTAGTTAAGTAAAGACAGGAAAAGTTACGAAAAGTTTAGTCAATGCTTGTAACGTCAAATCAAGATAAGTCGAGTCAAGGAAAAGCAAGTGCAATAAAATGAATTGAATCAATAGTAAAGTCATTTATGAAAGTTATTTAGTAAAGTAAAGTAAAGTAAAGTAAATTAAAATAAAATAAAATATAATAAACTAAAGTAAAGTAAAGTAAAGTAAAGTAAAGTAAAGTAAAGTAAAGTAAAGTAAAGTAAAGTAAAGTAAAGTAAAGTAAAGTAAAGTAGAGAAAAGAAAAGAAAAGTTAAGTTAAGAAAAGTAAAGTAATGTAAAGTGAAGTAAAGTGAAGTAAAGTAGGCAAAGTTAAGTAAATTAAGTAAAGCTAAGAAAAGTAAAGTAAGGTAAAGTAAAGTAAAATAAAGTAAAGTAAAGTGAAGTAAAGTAAAATAAAGTAAAGTAAAGTAAAGTGAAGTAAAGTAAAGTAAAGTAAAGTAAAGTAAAGCTAATAAAAGGAAAGTTAAGTTAAGTAAAGAAAAGTAAAGAAAAGTAAAGTAACGTAAAGTAAAGTAAGGCAAAGAAGACTAAAGTATACGAGAAGTGCCAAATCAAATCGAATAGAATTCAATCGAATGAAATAAGAGCAAATCAAATCGAACTGAATCAAATCGATATAAGACGAGTCCAATTGGGTCGAATCCCTACTGAATCTAATCGAATCGAATCGAGTCAGAGTTTTGTCAAAGTAGAATTGAAACAAACCTAAGCAAGCCGAATCAAAATGAATCAAATAAAATGACCATAATAACAAAAGAAACAAGAATGAATACAAACGAGATTTTACTTACCTATCTGCTGAGTTGGGAAATCAATTGCCTCGTACGATGCAGAGAACCCTTGATCATTCAGTGAATCGTCGGAATAGAATTTAACACACAAGCGATTTGTTGTCGATTCGAATTTCGATGGAACAACACTGCCACAGAATTTGCTCTCTCCAAGTCGAGATACACAATCACCATCCATCACTTTGACGAAATCAGTTCTGCAATCATCGTCCTCGGGTGAAGAGATTCTCATGCTAAAAATAAAATTGTAACATCAGATTGTTCACGTTTCTTTGAATTCTTACAAAAGAAACCTGGCTCAGACATAGAAGACCAGAAAACTTTTTATATACAACATTCATATAGACAAGGTTAAACAGCAGCAAAACTCCAAATCGCTTAACAGAAAACCGTTGAGCAGCTAGGACAGACGAACCCATCTTACCCCCAAATTTCTTTACACCTCTGCTGAAGGAATGCCAGCCTCTTTGCCCTGACGTCTTCCATTAAAGCCTTGAATGCAACTCAATCCCAACGAGCAAATCAAAAAGTAGGGGCTGAACGCATGCTACTAACTCTTCCTTATAGCTAAAGACTAGACCTAGAATCTCTTAATAAATTGAAGAACACCTCAACAAAAATCTACCCTTTCCTCTTGTCAGTATTTAGTTTGACCCTATGATATACTTTTGATAAAGATTATCCAGACTTTCACGCTCACACCCTACGCAACATTCAATTAGACGGAGGGAAAGAAATATTAACAAAAAGCAAGAAAAATGTGCAAATTAGTTAGTTCCATCTATTTGGCAAGAAACGCGATGCTTTTGCAGGTTCTTATGTATTTCCTTTCAATTGAAGTTTAAATCATTCTTCAGATAGATATTCATAAGATATATCTTTTAGAATTACCTGTCAAACATCAATTCGATCAATTTTCCTTCTGGGACTTGTATGATATAGACGCACTCCATGTTGTTTGGGTAATTGTTTGGAAAGAGGGGTGAGGCAAATTTACCAGATGTATTTGTGAATATGCCACCACAGTCAGCTAGAAGAACAGAATAGAATGATATCAATAGAAAAGAATAGTGACATTGTCGTAGTTGATCATAGAGAGGCCCTGATATCCTACGTGCCAATATACAGGCCATTGCACATATATGCAATTGAGACGCTTGGCACACATGTTGCACTTATATTACAAACTCAAACTCCATGCAGTAGCTAAGTTAAATATAATTTTAATTTAACCAGTATTGGAAAGTTTTTAGAACACATTATCAGCCGAAAGGCCCTTGTCAACTCTAAGTCTTGGATACTGAAACACATGTCTATCGGTTCTTCGGTGTCTACCCTGACGTTTTGATTCTTATTGGAAATTAGAAATTGGAAATAGTTATCTCGTGTTTAGAGCGTTGTTCCATTGACAAAAGTAGCTAACGTCGCAATAGTTAACAGAAAAGCCTTTAGCTACCTACCAGTTCCAGGACAAGGGTTGTGTACATTGCATTTCTGTTCCGTTGGTGGCTTTGTATCTTTGGAACACTCGCTGTCTTTCACAGTAGCCGAAGACCCATCTTGAAGGCTCTTTTGACATAGGACTTGGCGTATTTGGACTCCAGGGTCACACACAGTGGAACACTAGAATGACAAACATGAGTATCAGAAAGCATTCATTTACAAACAAGAGCGAAAATTTCCAGATAAAGCTTGAAAGCAAGCGGATTTGGAATAGTAAAGTCCCCCTAAAGCTCTTGCAAAACGAGTATACATTGTTTGTCAAACAAGTGAAAGTTTTTTGTCAAGAAAAAATATTTCATCGTTTAGCCACGTCGCAAAACTTTGCTAGTCAAACATTTGTCAATCAATTGTTTGTGACGTGGCAAACTTTCAAACATTGCTTGATAAGCAAATTTCAAATATAGACAAGCAACGTTTTGATCGTTTGCCAGCGCCTTACTCTTGCTATGTATAAAATGAAATACTGGATTTCTGGTTGTTTTTGGTTGCTTTTTGTCTTGCCTTGCTAGGCAAGCAACCTGCACAAAATGTCTGTCGCAGCACCGAATTCAACCAAATAGTCAGTTATTTCTTCCCGATATCTAAACTGAGCAAGCAGCCTCAAGCTTATGGGGAGAAATGTAGCATATGAATAGATAATTTCAAAAAAGATGGGGTCACAGATTATTTGTCAGCATCGATTTTAAAGACATTTATAATACAACAGGTTTTGAGTCACAGCACAAACTTTCATCGACTTCATATTCAATGCCTTGTATTTATGTATTGTGCTCTTCTTTCTGTGAAATATATTGAAAACATCTAGGACAAAAATACTACGGTTATAAAGAAGGTGCCATAAAATGTATAGAAACGATGCATTATCAAACCTCTCCAAAAGGCTGGGCAATCCATTCAGGCGGACATGGTTCTCTGTTGCAGACTTCTTGGTTGGCAGGTTTTGAGCCACCGCACAAACTATCATCGACTTCATATTCAATGCCTTGCTGTCCGAACTGAACACAACGGACATGTCTGCGTTTGACACCGCCATTGCAAGTTCGACTGCAGTCTCCCCAGTATGAGGTTTGCCAACTGAAAGGGAAATAGTTATCGATAAAGTAAGAATGCAGCAATGTGAACGATGTAAGTAGAAAATAAAATTCCCTCGTTGACGAAGCCAATGCTGCCTTGCTGGCAAAAAATAATCGGCGAAAAACATATGAAATTTCATATTCTTGTTGAAGATCAAAGGGAAACAGCTGGGTTTGCATTCAATTTTTCTCTGACAAGATTACTCATAACCGAGAATACCACTGAAGGTATCAGAAAATGATTCTATTGAGTTGCATGGGTGAATTTAAAGGATGGAAGAGCTACCCATGTTTCTTTAAGATTGAAATCAGAGTGCATGACAAATTAGAGTGGGGAACAAATCTATTGAGTTTTGAAAATGTATCTAGGCATTTGTTTAATATTTATGCACTAGCATTAGAGTAATATTTGGAATATTATATTTCAGTATATTGATAGATGGTGATGGTTGATATTTCTTCGTCAGTCTTGACTAGTTATGCTAGATTTCCCAGTTGTATAATATTTTGCCGTGAATGCATATACAAAACACTATAGATTTTTCCATAATTGGCATACCACAATTTATGGGATTTGAACCAAAGACTTCATGATCAGAGAGCCAACGACGATTAGCTAAAGAGTTCAAGGAAATCGTCGAGTAACTCTGCAAGTCCTACATCCCAATACTCTCCTCCCGTTTGACATTTTGTGTTTCGGCTATGTTGAGCCTTTGTCAGCACCATGATTGTATATATCTATATATTTGTCATGAATGGCAAACACAAGCCAAAAAGCCAAACGGTAGGTACGTCTTGGGATGTAAGACTTGGAGAGTTACTCGGCGATTTTATTCCCCTTAGCTCAGTGGAATCGTCGTTGGCTCTCTGATCATGCAGTCTTTGGTTCAAATCCCATCAATTGCGACGAAAAACTATAGGACATTTATATTGCTGAGTTACATACGTTGCTGGACAGAGTTCCTTTTGCATGAATACTCCTGTGTGTTTGGTCTTAATCTTGCATCACAACGATTATCAGGTACAGGAGAACCATCATCTTGTCTTCTACACTGAGCAGTCACTGTTTCAATGCCTGTGCGATAAATATAGGTATGACAATATAAGTAATAAGCTGTATTGGCAGAGGTATCATTAGACTGATGATAGTTTCAAGATATATTGAAACCATATGCATGTTTTGCTCCTTGTATCTCGCTAGTACACCTTTTTTTAATAAGCAACTATACTTCATCCAGCCCTCAAAGTTGCTTAAAATTTTAGACATTTCAGCCCTCAAAGTTGCTTCAGATTGCTTAACATCCAGCACCTTCTTTTTAGTGTTGAGGCAAATTTTTACGCTTCCAGTCCTTACGATGTTAATTCTATAGCACCCAAAAGTTTGAAAATTTATAAGGGATTTCACCGTGTAAAATGATTGAGGGTGTAAAATTTCATCCCAGCGATTTTCCACGGTCAAATCCTTTATAGAATATCAAACTTGTAACACCTATAAAATCAATATCTCAAGGACTAGAAGCATAAAATGTTGCCTCAACACTAAAAAGAAGGTGCTGGATTCGAATCTGAAGTCGAAATTGCTATGACCTAATGCTTATTTGAAAACAAGTGAAATTCTATTTGAATTAAAGAATCGACGTTGACTAAACAGAGAGTTCTTCACTGAGAAGCATGATTTCGTATTATGACGCTGATTGGCTTGTTTCGTTGATAGAAAAGCAAAACGAAAATGCCATGCAAGGAAAAAGAACACATAATAAAAGCAATCTTCAGCTACTCATAGCAAAAACGGTCCCCTTGCTGCTTCAAGAAATTCCCCAGCCCCAATGCATCCAGTATTGAAAGCATTGAAGGTGCTGTGGCGTCGTGATGTAATCCAGCTGACTCGTGGTGTCAGAAGCTCAGTGTGGTCAGGGTTCGAGCCCAGCCACGGTAGCGTCACAGCCAGGGTCAAGGTCTCGATTAGTTAACCTACTACTGAGATCCTAGCGACTGGCGCTAAAACACCATTCACCTTCACCATTGAGATCAGCAGTGAAACATACATTTGGCTATGTCGCAAAACAATGCTCGGCACACACTTTGGAAAGATTTGTTATGAACTTTTTCAAAACCATCACACAAGGAAATTCGCTTATTTTTGCTTGTGGAGTAATGATTTGTACGTGGTCAAAGTTTATACATTATGCTTGGAAAGAATTTTCAACAATGTTTAACAATCAATATTGGATCAGCTGGCCAGGGCCAGCATCAATTATTTCCGATTCAAAACTGGCTAGAAAAACTTAAAAAAAATTAAAAACAAACCTCCTCCGCAAGAGACACTGCAGCCAGATTTTATCTTCGCCCAGATAAACTCTGATAACGTAGTATCATTTGGACTATGAGGAATACCAGAGCGACGGGCTGACAGACTAAGTTCTGCTTTACCATACAAGGTTCCCATATCAAAGCCCATTTCCTTTAATGATTTCAATGCATCGACCATCCCCTCACTCTCTGGAGTTTCACTACGAGCGTCTGCAGACGAACAAGATCTGCCATCACCGTTGCAGACGCCACATCGGTCGTATTTCGCTTTTGAACCGATAATTCCATCACACCCAACAGTCTACGGGATAAGTGTTTCTATAAAATCCTTTTTGGGGCAGTCAGTAGCTACTAATTGCTAACATAGCCTACGGCGGAATTTATATCCAGATGCGGATAAAATTCCCCAACCAGACAATAAAGCTGAATTATCTCAAGATACTTAATTCAATCAACGAAGCATTTTTGAGAAATATCGAAGAAAATTGACGTTTTTATTTTTGTTGCTCTTACATGCTGATATCCTTTGCATAAAATTGATGATCATTATATGATGAAGGATGATGTTGATTATCATTATTTTAAGATAACTTTGCAATAATTGTGATTTAAGCATTTTACAAACATCTCCTCTAAAAGCCTTCACAACAAAAGAGGGGAGAAGAGAAGGTTTGAAGTTATAGAACAAACAGCAAGGAATCGAGAACTCGCACATTACATGACAATAGCTTTTTATAAAGGAACGCGACATTGAGGTATTCCAATCGCAAGGAGCTTTCTTTCCAAGGAAACTTTCTACTAATATCCACGATCCCCTAAACACATAAATCATACAAATATACTCACAATGCATTCTCCATTAATGCATTTGTCACCTTGTACGCTATCATCCATCTGATCACAATTTGTTCCATCATCGACATTTCCAAAATCGTAGCCATGTTGTGTATTCTTTATGAAGCATCCAAGCTTGCAAGGAGCTATAAGACAATTATCTCAAGCAGTTAACATTGCTGCAAGTAATACTATAAAGCTCTTTCATCTCCCTCTCTTTTAAGATACTTTGGAAGAAATTAAAAGATGCATTTTTCATTAGCCTCCTTATTAAGGCCATGTTCGTCTAATAGTGAGTGTATATAATGTATAAAAGCAATTGGTGCACATTGCTGCACATGTTACGATAAAAACTAGAAACTCTGTTTAACTCCCACCCTATTAAGAACATTTGGAACCAATTTTAAACATGATTTTTTTAATTAGCCTCCTCATTATTGTCACATCAAGTTGGTCTATGGTAGTTAGAGTATAAACGCAATAGAATGTATGTTATCGTGTTTGAGGAAATTAATGAATCCTTCAGAGGCTTAATATGGCTTTTACACTTCTACGGTAGAAAGCTTTGTTATTGTAAGGATACAACGTTAGAGCAATGTTTCCTCATACTTAATCTGGAGAAATTTGTATAATGATAGGACTTACGTATTCTTGAAGGTTTGAATTCCCAATCAAAATACTTCTCTCCAAACAATCGTTTATTTAGGCGTTCGCATTGAACTTTCCTGTAGCGTTTTGCATTATCTGGACAAGCCTGTAGAATAAACAAAAAGTTTAGAAACTGAATGATGCTACACTTCTCTCAATTACTAGTTACAGTTGACATCCGCTATCTCGAACTCTCAAGGGAAACTGGCATTTGTTCAAGATAGCGAATGTTCGAAATAACAGATGCCCCATATAAATATAAAAAATTATAGTTTTTAAGTCAGAAAAGGAACCACTATTAACATGCAGGGTTACTGATCCCAAGTTTCATCAAACAAGTCTGGTATTTTTTACATAGGAGTCAAAGCTCATCTGCTTTCATCTCTACTATTGGTGAAATTATGTATAGCGAGAATGCATTTATCTGAAATTGGAGTGACCTTATAAGTATGGTTTCTTAAAGATCCATCTAATTATGGAAATGAATCTGAAATGCTCACTTACATTTTTATTGCATATTTGATAAGAACGACTATCTCCTTCACAATGTTTGCCTCCAAATTTAGGCCTGAAGGAAAATAACACAGCTGAATTAAAATTGAAACATGCAACCTTAAAAATAAATCTAAGGCCAAACATGTGAAAAGGAACTGTAACCAACAGAACGGAAGGACAATTTTTAAAGAATAACAGAAAAAGCAGAGATAATCTGTTGTAACTGCTAACTTATGTCGATATGTCAATGACAAGTCCTAACTGAAAGGATTTGATCACGATCGTGAGAGTGCCTGTTCAGGTCGATCAGTTACCACGACCTGCAGAAAGAGCTAAGATGTCAAATGATATATGTGATCGCTTCCACATAAAAATACATCAACATATACTAATAATGAGATTGGTCTCTTCTCCAGTAGACTGACGCTAACTTGTCGTGGGACTCATGTCGACTGTGACTGACGGGAATTTTTTAGCAAATCATCACAGAAGTAGAACATGGCAAATTTTCTAGAACTACGTGCCAATTTTTTGCCGTCACCTAGGAACTAGTTGTCAGGGCGCTCGTTTCAACCAGTCGATGGCGATAGATTAGTTCCGAAAAATCGCGGATCAGCATTTCGCAACTAGTTCTGACTGATGCGTAATGCCGCTATAAGCTTTGCTTAACCATATAGGTTAGAGGGTATCTCAGTAACTAGCATCTACCAACGTTTTTCTAGAAACAAAAGCACAAAAACTCGTTTGTTTGTACCCAGTATGTACAAGAATAAACCAAAACAATATAAAACAAGAAAAACCAAAGAAAGCTAAAAATTTTCAAGCGAAAGATAAAAGTACTAAAATGAAAATTCTGTTTACTTCGGGCTGTTGCAGATTCTCTGTCGATATTGCACTCCACCACCACAGGATCTTGAGCAAGGGCTAAAATCACGTGACCACAACGACCAGCCACCTTCAACTGCGATTGGTTGATCGATGGAAATGCATCGGCCTCTCATGCACCACTAAATGAAAAGTAATAGTTGGTTAGAAAAACACTGGTGCGAAATTACAAATTTATTTCAGGGAGTGCAAATACAATAGGTTTGGTCTTGGCGGGATGGCAAGATCGGCCTATTTCGACGAGATTGATGCGAGATCCAAGGCTCTTTTTGGCGAGATACGGTAAGGCCAGTTGACAGCAGCTTTGGGATTTGAAAAATAAGAGCGAAGGGATAGGGAATGTGTACCAAAGGGAAATGCGGGATAGCGGGATTGAGGTATCCTCTTGTTCATCCTTTTTGGGGGCGGGCGAGTAGGTGCAATTACCTTGGATGGTCCACATGTCGTGGCATCAGCAGCTGGATAATTTGTTGCAACGCAATTCGCGTCCTTGGTTAATGGATTCGTGCACCAAAGACGTAGACAAACTTGCTCACTCTGAAAAGGACAAAGACTAGTATTCAAAACGTATATAGATCTTCATGTCTTCATTTCATTTTTTAAATCTAAGGATGGTTGATACAAAGTGAAATTGATTTTCAAGGGCCTTAAGGATCTTAGTTTAAAGACTTTGAGTTGTACAAAACTTCAAAATTGCGATGAATAGCGGAATCATTTTCGGGCATGCTTAAAAGCTTTTTTCGTCTGACACTCCTCAGAGTATGAACGTCAGAAACAGACCGAAACAATAGAACTTTCCAATTTGTGCTGAAAATTACAGCGAGGATTGTTTCAGAATCATTGGCAAAGCAAGATCTTTGTTTCACCTAGGGATTTTGGAATCTGTCTATATCAAAACCAAAAGGCCGGTTCTGTGTAGACAGAAAGAGTTCGTTTTCTAACTTGGACTCTTCATATAATTCTATTGGTCTTCCCGCTGTATCTGACTAGCTGATTGGTGTTAAAACACAATGCCAATTCAGCTTTTCGTTCTTTCTGATTCCGCCTTAGTCTATTGTTTCGGTCTGTTTCTGACGTTCATACTCTGAGGATTGTCAGACGAAAAGAGCTTTTAAGTATGCCCGAAAATGATTCCGCTATTCATCGCAATTTTAAAGACTTTCTGATGATTCTTACCTTTTCTTTACAGAATTTAGACCCAGTACCAAGAATCATTTCACATTGTTTATCTTCGTCATAAAGAACGCCTGCTTTATTACCAATCTTCTCAAAATCAACACGTCTTAATTTTCCAGGAAGATCCAATAGGCAGGATGATTGTTTCTTACTGAAATAAACACAATATCGTATAAACCAATACAAGAATAATAATTCCAAATCAGTGTACAAGACCTAACAGTTTGTTATTAACTATAGGAGATGGGGAATCGAATGTGATGTCTCTGCGTATCTTGCATATAAAGGATATGCAAGATACGAGAAACTTATCACTACAGAGAGGTCGTTTTTTCATAAAAGGAAAACATGATAACTCTGTTGAAGTATTACATAGACTCGTTTTTCAGTGCACTGCTGAGAATGCCAATGACATGCATTCGCTTCTCTTAAGAAATACTGCACGAGCCACAAATTTCATTGACTACGCTGAAAATTCCTGTCTTCTATCGCTCACCAGTGATTCTTTCACGAAACAACAAAATACTAGGCAAATAGCTTTATAACCAATTCACAAGCTGGCACGTCTTTCTGAGTGCAGTAATGCCATCTGCGGAAAAGCTTTTGGGTCTAGCTTTGAGAAAAACGGCAGTGGCCTTTACTTTAAGCCAGTTTTGTGAGTCTAGTATGTGTCAAGATTTACCAGTTTTTGCGATCGTAGATATTAACTATTTTAATAGGAGTTCAGGCGCCAACCTTGGTTGTCTCATAACATAGCTGAAAAATATGGATTAAAAAGATGGTGCCAGCACCTGTATCAACAAATATCATTGCATATTTAATATACAAGCAATACTAGATAACATACCTAAGGAATTGTCTAAGGTAGTTCCTACTGCATCGTGACCAGAGGTATCCACTTTCTTTGCCAACATTTGTTGTACTCATTAGATAAGTACCATCTGGACATATAAATGAACTTTCTTTTCCATCGTGATTCATGCCAAGACTTAAAGGAAAATACGGAAATCAAGCAGACGATATGTTTTTATAGTTAAAAAGAGAGAATGCAGCCTTCAGAGGGGTTATTGGACCTTAAACTGCCATACAGCCTGGTATACTGGAAACAGGTGTCGTTAAACTACGTTAAAGTCTGGTTAAACTAGAAGACACGTCGTGCGCGATTATGTCATTCGTGACATGTCCCCTCGATATCTTCCAGTTTAGCCACCTCGGAAACACTGTCACGCACGACAAAATTGTATCGGGAGACACTTAAATGTTTTTCTGGGGAACAGCAGAAACATTTCTTGTCTCCGTCACTTGGGGAACATGTCGCCTACTTGTCACTCGCATGTTTAGCTACCTTGGGAGACACGCCAAATACAATGTCGCGCGCAAAATATCGCCTAGTTTCGCTATAGCTTTAAAGATCCACCAAACTTATGAAGAAAGGGTTCCTTTGAATGCCATCCACATGATGATACAGTGTTCTTATTCAGAAGGAAATAATGGTTCTCTAAATACGACTACATGTGGTATCGTTTTACTAATTTTCGATGATACCATATAGATTAGCAATTAAGCTATAGTAAATAGAGACAAAAGCTAAAGAGGAAAGCATTTGGGAGGTAAATGGGTGAAAATTGATGTGTTAATACCTATGACCAAGTTCATGCGTCATTGTGAAAGCAAGGGGTAGTCCATTGTCTTCATTTACAGAAGCCGAGTAAGGCCATTTACACATGCCTCCAACTTCAGTCAAACCTACATAGAAAACATACTTTATAAATGTCCAAGCCTTCATTATAGCATCCTAAGGAATAGCTGTTTCACCTTCGGCTTGATAAACCTTATAATATGCTGGCTGTGGTAGGTGCGTCCAGCTGTGGAAGATACCTGTTGTGGCAGACATGTCCAGCTGTGGAAGTGCCAGTTGAGGCAAACACAGTTGTGGAAGATGTCGGTTGGGGCAGACATGTCCAGCTGTGGAAGTGCCAGTTGAGGCAGACACAGCTGTGGAAGATGTCGGTTGGGGCAGACATGTCCAGCTGTGGAAGTGCCAGTTGAGGCAGACACAGCTGTGGAAGATGTCGGTTGGGGCAGACATGTCCAGCTGTGGAAGTGCCAGTTGAGGCAGACACAGCTGTGGAAGATGTCGGTTGGGGCAGACATGTCCAGCTGTAGGAGATGCCGGTTGGGGCAGACATGTCCAGCTGTGGAAGTGCCAGTAGAGGCAGACACAGCAGTGGAAGATGTTGGTTGGGGCGGACACGTCCAGCTGTGGAGGATGCCGGATTGGGTAGATGCATCCAGCTTTGGAAGATGCCAGAATGTTAAAAAAATTCCATTGTCACAGAATTGTTTAAAAATTTGAGTAACACTTGACTTAGGTCTATTAGTGCTATACTAACCCAGCAAGTCGCAGTCTTGATTTTTATCGGCACAGATGTTATACCTGCAAAGGTAGAAAACATGCGCTAGTCATTAATGTAGCAATGTTCACATAAAATACTGTCCAATTGTATGACTGTTTGATGAATCTGGACATTGAGAGTCAATGTTAAGGCTTAGTAGAAGATATAGTAAAAGCTTTCCCTCACCTCGTCAAAAGAAATGCATAATCATAATGATCATCTGAATTGTCATCTGGATCGCTATGAGAGCTAGCCCATGTTCCAAAGCTATTCAATGTGTTTTGGGCATGATGGTTGATTGTTAAACCAGTCTAAGATAAATAGAAAAAAATGCTGAATTAAAGAAGAATGGAACTTGATATTTGTTTTTGTAAAGAAATACCAAACAATATGTAGACCACAGCTCTAAACAACATATTTACCCACAACTCATATTCAGAGAATAGCTGTCGTGTCGCTACTTGGCAGTACCATTTCTATCACTATCAGTATTACTATTACTATTACTATTACTATTACTATTGCTATTACTATTTCTATTACTATTACTATTACTGTTACTATTGCTAGTACTATTGCTATGACTATGACTTTGACTATTACTATTACTATTACTTTCACTATTACTATTGCTATTACTTATCCCTTTTACTGTTACTATTACTATTACTATTACTATTTTTGATACTACTGCTATCACAGCTGGGCTACGATTGCTAATACTTTTATCGTGACTACCACTATTGATATTATCAGAACTATAACCATCAATGTTACAATTTTTATCACTTTTTCTATTGTTGATATAGAGATTTTCAGCAATAATTTTGCTTTCTCTTACCGGGTCAATAGTAAGTAACTGCAATTTCACAACCACGAGATTAATCAGATTTGAGCCGATCGACGCATCCCTCAAAAGACTCGAAACCTGCAATTAGAAGAAGAAACATTATCTTAAAAGAATATTAATCGTTCAGAAATAGAAATTTCAGATAGGTCATGGTTCTACGCTGACTAAAGCTATGGCTAAACTAGGACACTTGTCGTACCCGACACTGTATTCTGCTTGCCTCCCAGAGTGGCTAAACATGTTAGTGACCAGCGAGCAACATGTCCCCCGAGTCATTTTCATGTCGCAGAGACAAGAGATGTTACTGTTGTCTCCAAAAACACTTGCGTGTCTCTTGCTACAAATTTCGTCCTGCGCTACAAAGTTTTATGGACGTTCCACTGAATACCACAACCACTGGTCATTGTCAGCCCCTTGATGGTTAATTAATACAAAAAAAAGATAAATCGTTACAGAGCTGGGAGATGTCGATCCTTCTAGATCATAGATTGCTGATTCACATGGAATCGGAACGCTTAAGAAGGGCCAAGAACTAGCTCAAATTATACAAAAGATTATAATCTTGGTGGTAGATAGATCAAATTACTGTACACCATCGACGCAGTCACTTTGCTAGCATAAGAGGCTTATGTGAAATACCCAAAAATATGCAAATATTCAATAGGGGCTTCCGCTAAAGATGACGGCCACTTCTGTCAGTCCTTTGCCTTCATTAATGATTTTCGAAGGGAAGTCTGGGAGTAACTTCCATAGTAACGAGAATGCAACGAATTCAACGTGTTTGTGCTCAGCTGTAGCGTAACTAAGGAAATTCTTCCCAGAACTCCCTTCGAAAATCTTTATAAAAACCATTCAGAGAATATCTAGGCCGAAGATATAAAGATCTTACCATATTTAAAACTGCCATTGTGAACTGCGTGGCAGCATCCTCTCCATGGTAATTGCACATCTTTTGATCAACAACAACTAGTGCTTCTATATATCTTTCATTATTATCTAATGAAACACCTTCAGTAGTTTCATCAGCCGATCTTTTGAGGCGAATGGAAGGGTCATCTGAAGCAAAAGAGGCAAAACACTTAATCATAAAAATGAAACTGATTGGTATCACTTGAACTAATATTCTGTTAAACCTCCACATATAGCCAAAGACTTCATAGACCAATAGTCAAATTTTGAAGTTTAATCCCTGTTTATCGAACCCCTGAGATAAAAATTTTTAGATATCATAGCAATCATAACATTGAACCCTTAATAACCAATTGTATACAGATTCGGTTTAACGAAATACCGATATAATGATAATTCTTAAGGTCCATTTCAGGGCTCGTTATACTTTGATTCAACTATAAACAAATCGATTTACAGGACAGAAGAAACGTGCAGTTACAATCGGCTTAAAAGTATAATGCTATGATATGAATACACATTGAGATACAGCACACGAACATGCATCAAGATTTCAACAGACTTAATATTGCTCAAGGTGTTTGGCTCACAAGTGCTGTGGGTCAGAATCTCCTAAAAGGGAATTATCTCCTATGAATCTCTTAATAGCCAATTTAGCAGAGATAGCAATCTCTATCATTTAATCAGTTATACGGTTCCTGATGTCCTCCAGTCTGTGGTAATGCATCTTGACTAGTATAACAGCGCGTGTGGGCCCAGTGTTATCGATTTCGAAATTGTCTGATTGGGAGTTGAGTTTGCATATGACGTTTAAAGAAAACGTTGTTTAAGTTTACCTTCAAATAGATATTCTACAGAGCCTTCTAGCTGTAGCAAATTTATGGTTATTTTGCATATTGAGTGCTTTCGTACAAATAGAAAATGTCACAAAAATTTAGCTGGAAGTATTTTTCACTAAAAGTTTACCAAAACCCACCTTTTGTGCCACATGTTCTGCTGCTATCTCCGCCATTTGCATAGCTAAATGCATCTCGATAAAAGTTATCTGTCAAAGAACTTCGTCTAAGTCGCTGGCTAGTTGACCTTCTAAAAACAATATGAGGCTGCAAGCTTGATGTCTCAACTTGAATATCTTGTAAATACTTCGGTACTGGATGGATGAAGTAATCGTGTTCACGTGAGGTGAACAGTCCAGTCTAAAAATAGGAAAATAGGTAAAAGTACACATGCTCACTACACACCGCATCTTGTATACATAGACATAACAATGGGTGTAAGGATGGATATAAATACCGTCCTAAAGCCTGGACGGGCTAAACGGGCTTTCATCGGAACGCAAAACAGATCAAAGAGACTCGTCACAAACGCTCAAACATTGCTTGATAAGTTAAGTGGCAAATGTTGGACAAAAAATGTTTGACCGTTTGGCCAGGGCCTTGCCAGACAATCACAGTAACCTCCTGAAGAATTTTATCAACTATAGTGTATAAATGGCCAAATAAGGGGAGTTAATGGCTCCAGGGGGGTTAAAGTTGTAAATCTATTTCTTACCAGACCATCACAGTTACTGACAGCAGCAGACCCACTGCTTCCTTTAACTTTTCCTCTATAATGGCAATTATGTTGTGGTTTCTTAATTTGCTGCGTCCCATTCTCTCTGACTACCTCTATCTTAAACTTCGGCGCAAGAAGATCTTCATTCAATGATAACGAAAAATTGAAACTGCGACCAAATGCATGGAGACCAAATCCAAAATCGACAGGTTTTCTATCATTCAAATCATCAGATGATCTTTTCCTTCTTTTTAGCGAACTTTGATGACTTCCCAGCGAATAACTGTACGTTGGATATGATATATCGTATGTTGGAACTAAAGAGAAAATATAACTCGACTTACAATGGACAAACTGCAATATATTGGAAGGCATTATAAGAATGAACATTAGATTCGTATAGCTGTCATTGTTTTAGTTAGAGCATCCATCAAAAGCGTCAACAAGTTCAAGGGACAGTTATAACTTTTAACTAGTCTAACTTTCAACTACCGCCTGGGCGTTCATGAAGGTCTTAAGAAGTTTATTCAACGGAGACGTTTAAAAGAAGAGGGCGTTGCATAATACAACTAATGAACAACAGGAAGTATAGCTACTTTTGAACGAAGGGGATGCTTGCACCAAGAAATTCAGTATGCTAAAGATAACGGGACTCGGTGATCTAAAGGTGGGCCCTATATATTCTAGATCCAGTGGTCTACCTAGGATGCTGAATTCATCAGCCAATAAAACAATTGAAGTAGAACAGTGTTTGATGTTGCTCACTCCAACATGCAGGCTAGCCCAAGGTTGCTTAATACTGGTCAAAGATTACGCGACGAGACTGGAGAACTTGGATATGGTTAAGAAAACAGAAGGCATAAAGGGTAAATTGGAGGGACAATCATCACCATACAGCGAAGGGAACCACAAGTTCTCGATTCTAGAAAAAACTCGGGAATGACATCGACAGAACTAAGCTGTTACCTTCATTTGTTGCTTCTACACCAAAAATCCTACCAAGATCCCGTTTTGTCATGGACAAATGTACACCTTGAAACTGAAAAATAATAGAATCGGTTAAAAAGAAACAAATCCAGTTTGTGTATTATATACAATTAAATTAAAAAAATATAACACCATTTCTAACTTAACTAACCTTCGACAAAGAGGAGCCATTGCATAGCCATAGATGCAGAGTTGTCAAAAATGAGACAAGGAACAAACTGCAGTAGCAACCTCTATTTGATCGTTTCATCTGTGATCCTAAAAAAAATAATAGGAAAGTAGAGAAGTATTCAGAGTGCATGGCATGGCTAGAAGACACTGTAAACTGGCGGGTTCTATCCAGAACTGCTGCCTCTTTCAACGCCCATAAAGCTCCCTGAAAAACATTTAGGCCCTTGAGGAACGACCAGACATTGTTTGTCGAACATTTGAATGTTGCTTGTCAAACAAAATGTTTTTCCATTTGGATACATCGCAAAACCTTGCTAGTCAAACGTTGATTGCTTAATATTTTCTTCTTGATTTGTGTTTTCAAAACTAACATTTCTGGAGGAATTCTGTTTATCAAGCAAGGTTTAATTACGTGGCCAGGGCCTAGCAAAATTACATAGGAGGCCTCGGTCTTATCTGTCATAAAAATTCACATGCCCAACGAACTGCTGCATTAAAACAAAAGAATTCGGATTTTCCAGTATTAACGTACACTGTTACCTTATTCTTGATGTTTTCTTGGCAAAAATATGAAATTAAGCTACACTACACTTTGCGTATTTCATACATTTATAGAAAGCGACAAAAAAGACTTAACAAGAAGGATTTTGAATTTTTTAAATTGTATCAAGAACAAGAAAATGCGATTTCGATTCTTCCATATGAGGTAACGTAAGGATAAACATGTTTATCATTACTTCATTGATTCGACCATGCTAGGCCGAATTTCTCGCTTACCTCGGATGCGTAGATTTTCTGGCGTGAATATCAAGTGTCGTACAATTGATATAGAGTTCTTTGCCGTGATTTCAAAATGTATTTCAGAAAGGTTAACTCAACAAACAAAGTTACTATTTAATACTATCGTTATTAATAATGAGCAAATGTTTATAGAGCGAGGATGTTTTTATAAGTGAGCTGGTAGCGCAATCAAGCGACATGTCTTAATTATTATCCATCCAAAATAGAACGAAGTTTTAATGCTAGAATATAACTTCAAGTGTACTGATCATATATACCTTTATCTTCTTCGCGTTCAGGTAACTCATTTGATAGCTCTTAAGATCCAGCCAGTGTAAAACTAATAGGCCTAGACATGAGAAATATCGTTATTATTTAATTTCAATCATTGCAATATAGAACAGGCCTTCTCTCTCTGCTTCATCAAACCCGCTGCTCGCTACTCGCCTGCTCAAAGATTTCAGTGAACATGCTAATGCGAAAACTGGTGATTCGATTGAAGATTGGCCAGCGTCGACCTGATTAGATTAAACCAATGAATGACTGATCAAGCTAATAAATACGAATGCAGTAGCTTACAAACACAGTCAGATAAACGTATTTAAGAATATTAAAAAGCGAACTCTGGTTGTGTCAGCTGTTAATTAGCAAGAGTGGATATGCTGATAAAAAAAGTGATTTGTAGTTTTTGATTAGAGCTGTGTTTATATATTTAGGCCAAAAGCATAGATTGTTTCAACAACAAACGGACAAGTACATGTTTCAACACTGATGTCTGAAATACCTAAGAAGATTTCGATGGATATTAATACGTAGATATGCATAAAGCAAGTCGCAATCAACGGAGAGATAACCATATTCGAAACATCGAGGGATTTGAGTTCGACAACAGTGGAAATAATCGAGATTCAGCTGTAGAAATTAATTTCAAAATAATACTTTATATTACCCCTATAGTTCCTTTTTAGGTCTTACGAAGTTGCGTGACGAAGGACACGGAAGAAATAGGAATGAATAAAGAGACAAAATTAACAATAGGAGCATACTCTTAAACAGAGATAATGTTAGCTAAATCACAATTATCATTATAAATCTAGTCCTCACGGTGAAATAACATGTAAATCCTATTAGGTTATAAATGGACGAGCGCACACCAGTAGCGGTCTTCTGCCACCTTGTCCCTTGCCCACCTCGGTACCAAAGAATCCAAGCCCCTCCTCCCCACCTCGGTGCTCCTACCTCGCAAAGCTTTGTTGACCTGAATGCTCATCCTGCAAGTCCAGGCCCACCTAAATGCTTCTCTTTAAACGTGCATAGAACGCACAGACAGCTATAACAGGTACCTTTTCCAAGCCGACTTGATTGAAGGTCCTCAACCTCAGTCATGTTCATTGGTTAGACTTGTAAACTCAGTCCTAGTTATCGCTCATGAAACCGAGACTCGCATGAAACCGAGGTCACTCAAATCAGTTTGACCGTTGACCGTTTGACAGTACAATTGAGTTCAATGGCGATAACTACGGATCAGGATAGCTTCAGTCTAGTCCTTGGTGTAGTTATGATTTGACCAGATTACACAAGGACTTGCAAGCACGATTGTGGTAGCAAAATCGGTTTTCGTTGATAAATTGCAGCGAAGCTAACACAAAACTCTCTTACCGATCTTACAGACAGAAACTGTCCACATCAAAACCAAACAACTGTTTCTATAAATGCAAAGAGCACTCTGGTTCAATCAAAATCAATCAATGGGTCATATCTACTTTTTGACTCGGTCCTTTCAGTTCCCATGTGGGGTGTCAGGGGTTAATATTGGGTCAACCTTGATTATCTTTGTAGTAGTGTTTAGTATAATAGTGTTTCATGCTCTGAAGGGTATCACAAGAAAAGGTTTTGAGCAATTTCTCAAAGTTTCTCAGCCCGAAATTGCAAGATACCAGCCAAAAAAACAGACCTGTTATGTCCTGGCCAAATGATCAAACATTGTTTGTTAAACATTTGAAATTTGCTTGCCAAGCAAGTTGTTTGACCGTTTGGCCATGCCAAAAACAATTCTTGTCAATCATTTTTTGCAAGCGTCCAGCAAAAATTGTTTTTGAACATTTTAACGTCGCCCAACTAATTTGCAGTGCTGCTTTGTAGCGTAGCCAAGCGTTCCAAAATTGCTAGAAAAGCACATTTCAAATGTTTGACAAACAATGTTTGATCGTTTGGCTAGGGCCTTAGATTGATATGGTTTTAACCTTAATCAACACAATACCAGGACGTTTAAGAAGAAATGCACGTTCTGTAAGCTTATACTTCACATAACAGATCAAATCTGGCATTTTCAATGCTCTAAGTAAATTTTACATGTACACGAATTTTTAGATAATTTAAAAACTATGTACAGGAACAAAACTTTAAACAGTTTATAATTTTAAAACTTAAATACCAGTTAAGCTCTTAATACAAGCTTAATTTTATATTGACTTAAATTCACTTCCCAAAAAGTAGTTAATTTATCTACATCGATAAATTAAAAATCTTATCTACAAATATAAAATGAAAATACCAAAGTATTATTGCATATTATAGTTTGCTAATATGTCTTGAGTTTTAAATAATAAATGTAAATTTATAAATGCATGGAGATGTTGAACGTTACTAAAAGCAAATACGTTAATGAACAAATGTTTACTGTTATAAACTAAAAGAACTACTTGTATCTCTTATTTACTATATCATAGTTTACTCTATCCAATTTAGAGTTTAGTTTATATCTTTAAACAAATAATAATAACGAATAACGATTAGTTAACTTTTTTTTCAATAAGTAACTGGACTTTGGTCCAGCCCCCAAGAGTTGCTTAACATATCTAGTAATTAAGCCCTCGCAGAATGAATGGTGCTCCCTAAAACCTCTTATTTTGGCTCTTTTCTGGCTTCTCGATGTAATTGACAAGTTTGCAAGGTCAGGATGAACAGTATAAAGAAAGCCATTCCACCAAATATTTTAACAACATTTCAGCCCTAGTTGCTCATTGACCAGTTGTTTATTTAAAAAAAGTGTATAAGGTACATTCATTTGTATAAGAAACCGCTTATAAGAAACTCTAGAAGCGATTTCATGTGCATGTGAATTTAGAAGCCCTGCTAGAATGGATTCAAGCTCAACCAGAATTCAGAAATTGTTTCCACTTTTTCAATACAAAATTATATATTCTGATATGGCTTCTCAAACATATATTTATTTAAAAATAATAACTTTTTTATTATCGCGTTATTATCTTGCTGTTTGTTTGTAATTTTTTTTAACACAAAAATAGTACTTATGGTACTCCTTAGTGTGATTCTATTAAATAAGAAACTTTCGTTTAGTTTACTTATTCATTGCAAGTTGACTTTATCTATTTGAATTTACCTCTGATAAGAACTGAACCTTTACTCCAATCTTAAAGCATTGTAGCAAGAGAATATTTTTATAGTTATAATGGAAAAATCATCACAAACGCTTTATGCAGACTAAGTAGGGTATCAAAGTGTCCTTATTTATATATATATCAATCCTACTGCTTACATAATAATCGCTAAAGCGACATGATTTGGCGATTATTGCCTGATCCATACAAGCTGGAGTACTGCAACGCTATATTACTACATATTCCACTAAAAATCGTGAACCAGTGAATCTTTGTTTGAAATTCAAAATGAAACGTGAATGAATAGACGATCACAGTGACGATATGTAGATGTATTTCTTAATGATACATAGCTCCAAATTTCATTCTCTGCATTAAAGTTGGTTGGAACTGAATTCATTAGCAAATCCTAAACAGGACTAATCGCTGTTCCAGTCTTAAGCAGGATGTTGAAATTGTTAGGGTCTGAAATTCTTAATATTACCTCAGATCTCCAAAGTATAAGGATATACCCGCAATTTTAAACATCTTGAGAACTTCAACAACAGCAATTTGACTTCACAGTGACGTTGTAGCAGAAATGTCCGGTGGAACTAACTCTACATTAGTCGTCGAGAATGTTGGTGATCTTCGAATTATGTAGCTAAAGTAAATGAAAAGCGCATTAGTTATCTATCTGAATGAATTGGAGTATTCGTAGACATGTTAAAGGACTCTGTTTGAAATATGAGAAATCGTTTAAACTTTTTAAAGCGTTATGGATAGAAAACATTGGCAACGCTCAAAAATTGTCAACAGCAAATTGCCAGGTACTTTAGGCATACAAAAAGTAAAAAATAACCCTCTTCCTCAATACAATTCAGTCTGTAACAAGGGCAAAGAATTCAATTAAGTATGTAGAAATCAAGATATCTAAAGCAATTTTCTTCATTCAGTATGTTAGAAGAGTTTGAACCAGAAAGGTAAATGGTTAATAAAATATTCGGACAGTGTTCCTAGATTGTAAACGAAAACGTTTCATTTTGCAGCCGTTTAGAACGAAAATTCTCACTGTTCTCTAAATCGGGTTCTTTTCATGCCAATTATGCGATTCTGCCATGAAATTCCAGTGAAGGCCGTAGCGAAATGATTTATTTCCTCTTTTATGAACAGACGACGAGAAGCATATTGCTGAAACAAGATTGTGTATACTTACACTATATCACCCTCCTCAAGATCGAAGTCGGGTGGAGGATTGACCAGAGAGTACGACTTCCCTTGTCGGTACGACAAATCATCTGTGAAATTAAGAGAAAAAGGAAAATAGCACCTTTTATAAGTGGCTTAATGTGGTTAAGAGAGGGAAGAACAAACAACACCACACCACACAGGTTCAGAGCAAAAAATCGTTTTTTTAAAGGAAGCATTTTGCAGTTAGCACTTGGCAAGTCCAATTCTTTGCAGCAATATGAACATTTTGCAGGGATAAACAGTAAGGCCATGCATTCAAGAAACATTTAAAAACAACCTTCAGGCTATCTGAACATCACTAATGGAATATACGTCAAGGTTAATTTATCTTCAAACAATCTTAATCTGTTGTAACCTATTTTTCCATGGCTCGTCAGAAAGAAAGCAAGAAACTTTAACCTTATAAAAGTGTACCAAAGACAAAGGAAACAATTTAACCTACGGTGTTTAAATTTGGCTTCTTAAGTGTGGGAGCTTTAATACTATATATGTGCATGAATACATACGTTCTCCTTTCAGACCAAGCCTCTTTAATCGATTTGTGACAATTCCATAAATATCTCTACATTCTGGTATTCTGTCAGCGTTTTCATTTTGAGAAGCACTCTACAATATGAAATAGTTAACAATCAAATCAATCAGCAAAGAATTTCAAAAGAAAAACGACAGGTTTTAGCGGTAAAATTTAACAATTAGTCCGCTTAAATTTTCTCTATTTGCTTAAAGCAAAAAAATAAATCAAAGAGAAATAAATTCAAATCGTCATGAATTTCATATATTCATTTAAAGTTCACATTTTTCTGCATTTCCACCTTCAAGGTGAAATAGTCTAAGGCATATTTGGAAGGGCAAATAAATTTTCAGAGATTTCTACGAGGACTAAAGAATTTTTTGGGATTTCCATGAAGAAAAAAGAATCTTTGGTAGCAAATTTCAAAGTGAATGTCTCTGAAGAAGAAAATTTACTTTATGTTCGCATTCATACATACAAGCATACGGAATGCTAGCATACATTCATACAGCATATTTAATGCAAGCATTCAAATATAAAAGCAAGAATACATACCTTAACATGTCTGTATAGACCGATAGGTATATCGTAAGTGGTATTACACAGTCTCTGAAACAGTCGGCCATAGTTTTTAATCCAGAGATCATTTGCTGTTATCAAATACTGAAGAAAAATATAATATAGGATAAAGTAAACTTGTATACATTTTAGCTATAGTTTCTTATATGTGCACAAAAGTTCCAGAAGCTGTGACACAAAAGGTATCACTGGGCAGCCAATAAGCAAAACATGAATAAGTGCCCGGGGTTCTCTCGGAACAATTTGCTTACTTCTGAAGCAAATCTCTAATTGGTTGAAAATATTCAAGAATAACATTATGTACTATTTTTAAGTAAGAAGAGTCGAGAGAATAAAGGATATGATAAAAAGAAATGTCAACCGTTCATAGATATTTGAAAACCACATAAAAACGATATTATATTATCACGCTAGCGAATCTATAACCGCTACTGTGGTGGATAATCACTACTGTGGTGGTACTATTTGCGTAATGTGGTGGTAGTTTCTGCGTACTGTGGTGGATAATCACTACTTGTGGTGAATAATAATAATAATAATAATAATATACAATATTTATACAGGTAGACTTATTTCAGCCAATGAGTTGGCTGCTATCAATTAAGGACCTGTAAAACAAAATATGAAAAAAATACAAAAACCTAGCCTAGACCTACATGCTTAGATATTATTAAAATCTTTAAAAGAAATGTACATCGTAGTAAAAGTTATCATTAAAATCAGTCAATATTGAAATCAGCTATTAAGTATCTGTTTGAATTTCAGGATGGACGTCTCTGTCCTAAATGCAGCATCAAGCTCATTGAATGTGCGAGCACCCTGGAAAGCAAAGGTTTTACGCCCTGCTTCAGTTCGTACTCTAGGTATTTTAAGAAGTGACTTGTTTCCTCTTGTGTTCTTCTCATGAGATTGTCTATGAAAGTGTTCATTGAAATTTATCGGTGCTATTCCGTTAACGCATTTAAATACTTCCAGTACGCATAGTCTGTTTCTCTTTTCACTAACTGTTTTCCATACGTTATTTTTCCCTTTTTTAACAAAAACAATTTTATGTGCTCTGTCCTGAATCTTCTGAAATTTTGCAGCTGCAGTGTCAGAAATCCCAAGCATCACATTGTTGCAGTAGAACAGTACTGGCTCTATCATTACTTTGTATATGGTTTCGGCAACAAAAGGGCTGATATTCTTGCGGATGCGTGATAATAATTTTACTCTGGACGAGGCTTTTTTACACACTCGTTCAATCTGATCAGCGTAAGTTAGACTTTTGTCCATCAGGACACCTAGATATTCGTACACTTCCGTTTCATTAATGGCCTGTCCATTAATATCAATAACCAATTTCGACGATTTGACTAGTCTCTGCTTGGTCCCATAAAGAACATACTCTGTTTTCCCTCTTTTTTAAGATTGATGATAAGATTGTTTTCAGAAAACCACTCTGCAACTTTAGCGAGATCTGTATTTAGTCTTTCTTCGATAACCTTGTCGCTTTTATCCGCAGTATAGATAACCGTGTCATCAGCATACAATAAAATAGAGCATTGTTTTAGTTGTGAATCAATGTCATTTATCAGTAGCACAAATAATAGCGGCCCGAGTATTGACCCCTGTGGCACACCGCAAAGGACAGATTGTTTATTTGAAGAGAAATTTTCCATGGATACAAACTGTTTCCGATCGAATAAATAACTTTCAAACCAACAGAGTTCTCTTTCTTTTATACCGAAATTCGGAAGCTTGGATAGAAGACGACCGTGGTCCACCGTGTCGAACGCCTTTTTAAGATCAACAAAAACTGCACCGGTGAGTTCACCACTGTCCATATGTTTTCTGACAAAGTCTGAAAAATACGTAACTGCATGTTGTGTTGATCGCAATCGACGAAAGCCAAATTGGTTGGATGAAAGAAGATTGTTAATTTCTAGGTAATCGTACAGCTGTTTATGAACAACCTTTTCTAGCACTTTCGATAGGACAGGTAGAACCGAGATTGGCCTGTAATTGTCCATCGATGACCGTTCACCGGATTTGTAAATTGGTGTAATTTTAGCACACTTTTCTGATGTCGGAAAAACAGATTCTCTAAGACTCATGTTTATGAGATGAAGAAAAGGAGCGGCAATCTCTTCAGCTCCATCTTTTACAAAAAATGCGGGTATGTTGTCATATCCGGCCGATTTTGATGTTTTCAGATTCTTGAGAATTTTTAGTAAATCCTGCAAGTCGACTTCTTTAAATTCAAATACACATCCAACCTGTTTTAGGTTTTGCCTGTCTTGTGTCGTATGATGGTATTTCCATACAGTATTTCCAATAACATTTATTGAGCTCTGTAATGATTTTCCTATGTCTGTGAAGAAAGTACAGAAACCTTCAACAATAGTTTTTATGTCTGATGTTAAGATACGATTTACACTGAATACTTTACAAGAGTTTATCTTCCGTTCTTTCGCAGGGTAACATTTCTTGATTTGACCCCAGAATTGTTTGGGCCTAGAAATGTTTTCCTGGAAAAGTGATCTGTTATAATTTGCTTTACTTTGCCTGATTGAGTTTGTAACACAGTTTCTAGTTTTCCGATATGCCGACCAGTCTTCTTCCTTTTACTCCTCCTCGCCTTTTTCAGCAAATAATCACGTTCGTTTATTTTGCCTCGTATTTCATGCGTTAACCACGGACAGTCCCTGCCTCTAACAGTTTTTTCCTTGTAGGGTGCATGTTTATCAATTACAGACAATAGGAGTTGTTTAAACTTGTACCAAGCACTGTTTACATCCTTTTCATTTATAACGTTTTCCCAAGGCAGTTCTCGCAAGTTTGATTTAAATTCCTCTGAGTTATATTTAACAAAGCTTCTTGAATGAATTTTACGTGCTTTGAACTTTTGACAATTCATTTTCTTATTACACCTATGAGGTCGTGGTCGCTGATAGAATTGGCAATCACAGTTTGGTTTAATATCCGTTGTTCGTCTGTTGTAAAAATTACATCGATTAATGTGCTTGTCTTACTGGTCATTCTGGTGGCTTCAGTTATAACTTGTTTTAGCCCATTCACGTTGAGTATGTTTTAATGACTTTGTGATTTGATTGGTCAAGATAATTGCAGTTCATATCACCTGCGATGATGGTTTCTTTGTTTTCGGCCATAGTTGTCGTAATCATGTCATCGAGCTTTTCCTCAAAATGTTGATGTAAGTGTTTCGAGGAGTCCGGCGGTCGATATATGATGCAAACCAGCAACGACTTTGAATTTTTTACTAGTATTTCAATCCAGATCGCTTCTATGCCTTCCTGTTCAAGATCTTGTCTCCGTTGCCAGTTGATATCATTTCTTATATAACAGCCTACCCCTCCCCAAGTACCTTTATCACGATCCTTCCTAATAAATGTGTAATCTTGGACCAAAACGTTGCTATCTGGGATGTCAGAGTTCATGTGAGTTTCACTTATTCCCAAAATGTGTATGTTTTTCTTTGTTTCTTCAAGTAAGAGCTGTACATTTTCAATTTTGTCGAGTAAACCATCGACATTTTGATGGAAAATCTTAAAACCCCGTCCTTTCAGAAATTCGTTTAGCTCCTTATAACTATTACTCTCATATTCGTTTTCTTCTGCAATAGGATCACTTAAATCCGGATTAATGTTGTTGCAACTTGTGCAGAGAAGTATCTCCCGACCATTTATAATGCTGTCAAATAGGCATTTCAGATGAAACTTTTCTTTACAAGTACAGCATAAAGCAGAACTTTGGTTTTTCCGTATGGTCTTTAGACCTTAACCACACTTTGCACGAATAGGCCCAGGATTAGGGGACACATTTCCAGATATTAGCAGCAGTGTCATCTGCAATGTTGTTGTGTTTCTTGGTGCAAGTTTCAACATGAAAGTCTTTCTCTGGCTTAGGCCAATATGGCGTTGAGCAATCTTGTCGAAGAAGAGGCACCAGAGAAATCCTTTTTCATCTGCATCAATGTCACATAAACTAGCCTTTATTTCGAAGTAGAGTGGATTTGTGCTATTTGTACGTTTTGTTACCCTTCTGTGTACTTCTACAACATGTATCATGGCCAGAAATTTCAATAACATCGTCAAGGCAAAAAAGATGCGTCTTTTCGCCATCTTGTTCCCACAACCATTAGCTTTTCTTAATGATTTCTAACTTTTGTTACGCTAAGAGACCATTTAAATCAACAAACTGTTATTAACTTTGAGTCTAGTTTATTAAATTGCCAATCAAACAGTTTTATACTCGTCCCTAAATGATAACAGTTCGTGGTGCATACAAACCTGGTACAACAGCGTATCAATCATGCTGGCACTAAAAACGTTTCCTGCAGCAAATGGACCTCGAAATAGATAATCCAAATGATCATTGCGAGACTTGATTTCCCTTCGACGCATCTACAACGGAAAATGGGTTTAAAGGATAAGAACTAAGAAGTTTTAGAGCTGCTAGAAGTAGAAGAGTGATAGAGTAAAAATTCCCGCGGGGGGGGGGGGGGTAGTCAACTTGATTTGAAAACTAATTTACCAAAATATTCAAAGCGAAGATATCAGATAAGGTTTTTATAGAGTTAGGTTATAACGAATGAAAGGTTGAAGAATTAAACAAGCCAAGTCTGCAATCTTGACAAGGATAAAACCCATCTAATCTTGGAAATCTGCAGGATTATTTTTTCTTTTAATATTGGAAGCTCTTGCAATACCTCCAGCTTTAAACCTTAACAAAATCTATAGTTTAAAAGGGAGCCTTTTGGAAATTATGCGTATCAAAGTATACTCTAGATGCTTATTAATTAAAGGAATAGAATTGCGATGACTAGCGCAATCATTTTCGGGCATACTTAAAAGCTTTTTTCGTCTGACACTCCTCGAGTATGAACGTCAAAAACAGACCGAAACAATAGACTAAGGCGGAATTTATACCCAGATGCGGCTCAAAATGCACCAATCAGAAAGAATGAAAAGCTGAATTGGCATTGTGTTTTAAACACCAATCAGCTGGTCGGATACAGCAGGAAGACCAATAGAATTATTTGAAGAGCCCAAGTGAGAAAATGAACTTTTTCTGTCTACACAGATCCGGCCTTTTGGTTTGATGTAGATAGATTCCAAAACCCCTAAGTGAAACAAAGATCTTGCTTTCGGAAAGAACACATTTGGAAGAAAACAGAAGAAGAATACAGAAACAGTTTTTGCTAGAGTCAAACAAGAATTTTTCTTAGAGTTTTTCAAAAACATCCCGCAGCTAAATTAAATGAGTTTTACTGGGTTACTTAGTTTAACTAAGTAAATTTATCAAGTAATTTCATCAAGTAATGTTCTGTGACGTGGCCAAAAGATCAAACATTTTGCTTGAAAAGAAAATTCCAAATGTTTGATAAACAATGTTTAAACGTTTGGCAAGGACCTAAAACAAGTTTTGTTTGAGATATTCTTACTTTTATTGTATTCCTAAGGCTTTCTTTGTTTATTCCCTTTTTCTTTGGATCAGGTAATAATGGCACATTGAATTTCAAGAATTTCATGTTACTTGAATGTGTCAGTTCGACGATTAGTTCCACATTTGGAAATAATCTACAATGAAATGCAAAAGATGATATTGTATATGTTTTAAGAATGCAAAGTCAAAGAATATGAATTTGAATACACGCTTTTTTATAAACAACTTGATTCCGGGCCAGCCCTCAAAGTTGCTAAAAAACATTTAAGATTTTAGCCCCAATAGATGTTTAGAATTGCTTAACTTTTAGCAAGGTTAAAAACACAATAGAGTTTTTGACACAATTTAGGCAATTTTTCTCGCTAAATGTTAGGAAAAAAATTCGTAAGAAATGTTGCCAACAGGTTCTTGGTTGAATCCTGGAAGTCACTTTACATTTATGTCCTACTCTTATTCTTTTATTGGCCGGTTTCTTACTTCTAAAACGCATAAGGTGAAAGGGACTGAAAAGGCGTAAAACTGAGAAAGGCAAGGGATACCCGACACAGAGAATACTTTGCGGAACATGCAATATGCGACGCAGAAGTGTAAAACGAATAAACAAAAGTCTTCGTCTTATCTAGGAAAAGCTCACAATAATCTTGTACTGATCATTCATATAACTTCCTATATAGCTAAAACCGCGGTAAACGTTATGTGCGAATGACTTACATTCATTGCCATGCACACTTTAAATTAGCAGATTTCCTTGTATTGTGTAATATTCATCTGATTTTTTTAAAATATCTGTACCTGTATATGGTTTGAACTCCAACAATCGTATAAGCATCTGCCATGTATTCTTCATCTTGATAAATACCTTCCATCGACTGCAGCTGATCTGTGACGACGAATGTTTCAGCCTCTAGGATACCAGCCTGAAGCAGATCGTCGACACTAGGACAGAACATAGCAAAAACAGTAAAGAATTCGTTTTCGATGCATAGATATCATAATTTAATGCTTTAGACACTGCAAAGAAGCATTATCATCTGCCTGCAAAATACACGTTTTGTTTGTGTAGCTGCGTAACATTGTGGGTTTATGGGCTTTCCATCCACTTAAACCATATATCAACACTGCGCCAAGTCAGGACAAGTGGCTGGTGACCGGGCGACAAAAGTAATTTGGCAACTAGCTGACAGGTAGTTCTTTTGAGAAGACAACTGGTCAGCGCACAGTTCCAGAAAACTGGGCATGTTGTACTTTTTGAGATTAGTTGACAACTGGTTTCCGTCAGTTGCAGCAGTCGACCTCAGCGCTCTTTCTACCGCGACCAACTGTATCCTATAAGTTCCGACTAGTTGTTGAGACGTCCACACACGTTAGCAGTAACAATTAGTTGACGTTAATTCTATCGAATTGTAGGTCGACATAAGTCTGGCTTTAGAAATTTAGTCGATGCAAAACTTTGTCCCATGTTCACACTTTATCATTAATACAGTCAAATAGTACATCCTAGCAAAAGAAGCTCCATTAATCTTTGCATTTAAGCTGTAACGAAATGAAACAGCATATCCTTTAAAGACTTACTTTTTGAAAGATCCAACCATAAAATATAACAGTGGAAAAGAGCAGACGGCTTCATAAAATGCAGGTGATGGCCTAGAAGAAATTTTTAAGAGTTTGGTTAGCTAGTTAGTTAATAAGTTACTAAGTTAGTTAATTTGCAAATTAGTTAGTTAGGGTCTGGCTAAACTACGAGACATTTTGCGCACGACATTGTTCATGACATGTTTCCTCAATGTCTCCCAGTTTAGTCAACTTGGAATCTTTGTAGCGCGCGAAAAAATTTGTAGCGAGAGACACGCAAAGGTTTCTTGGAGACAATAGAAATATTTCTTGTCTCTGTGACTCGGGGACATGTTGCTTGCTTGACACTCGCATGTAAAGCCACTCTGGGAGATATGCCGAATACAATGTTATGCGCGACATTTCTCCTAGTTCAGTTAGTCTGCAAAGGCACGGCATTTATTTGTCCAGAAACGCACTCTGAACATAATTATAAGGCATAGCAATGCTAAAAACAAGCTAAGTCGTATAAAATAATAAAGGTGGCTACCTTTCATTTAGCAATATAATGAGTGGATTCAAAGAGCATTTTGGTCTGTAATAAGCTCTAAGAGGTAGAATAAAGTTATATAGGCCAGCTCCTGCACCAGGACAAGTGACAATAACTGCGCCAGAAAGCGTTTTTGCTCTTGCTTCTCTGTCGTACAATTTGTGTGCTTTACAGACCTACAAAAAATTAAATATGATTATCTTAAATGTTTAAAATCTATGAGGCAATCATTAACATCAGGGAAGCAATTACTCAACAAAAGATACACTCAAAATCAATTTCATCGTCGGTCCAACTCCTTACGAGACCACACTAGAGAATACCATTTGTATTTCGCTTGCCTTGCTGATCAAACATAATTTTTCACTCAAAGCGAAACGGAAAATGTTGGGCAAAATTTTTTCGTCAACGACATGCTGTTTGTTTGGACAACATCCATAGCAAACAGTGCCAACATGTTGGCAAACAATTGTTGATGGCAATGTTGGCCAACATGATGGCACGGTTTGCGCCCGGCTTAACGCAGTGTAACTCAAGGAAAACGTGGCGTAGTGTGACTCAAGAAAAACTCTGTCAGAAGTTCTCTTTACTTGCCTTAAGGCAAGAAACTGTCGCTACAGGTAAGTATTTTTTCTTTGAATATTTCCTTTCTAATCATCAGGTTTTTCATTTTACAACCTAAATTATTGCTTAGCAAGTCAAAGAATTGAAAAGATTCAAATTACGTCATAAATGGAAAACAGTAAATTAATTCTTGAAACACTGTATCTACCTTGTTCAACTCCATACAGCAGAACGGTTTAGGCTCAGGAAGCAAATGACATTTCAGCGGCGTCCGGCCAACGTAAGGGGTGATAGGAGGCACACCAATAATATAACTGGAAAAGAAAAGAAATTGAATCGATACGTAAACCAAATAATAAGGAAATCATCATTAAGCATGTTTTCTCATTGTTAACAATGCTACTTAGCATAGTTTAGCTTTAAGGAAGTATATTTGCGCTGTAATGCTACAGGAAGCTTTGCCATTGCAAATAATCTCAACATAAGGACGCACATAGGTGTGTTCCTGCATGTTTTCAACATTGTTGAAGAACAACGGACTTTCGAAGGGGAGGTAATGACTGATCTTCGTCTACAGACGGGCCCATCATAAGGCAAGGTTTGCAAAGTGGATTCACAACTAACATGGGGTACATTTTGGCAATGACAATTTAAAATCCCAAAGACGTTACGCCCTGGCCAAACAATCAAACATTGTTGATCAAACATTTCAGATTTGCTTGTCAAGCAAAATGTTTGACCGTTTGGCCACGTCCAAAAACATTGCTTGTCCAAAATTTTTTGCGTGCGTCAAGCAAAAAATGTTTTGAACTTTTTCAAAAACATCACGCCACGAAATTTGCTTATTTTTGCTTGTCAAGCAATGTTTGAACGTTTGGTCGCCTTTCCAACATTGCTTGTCAAACATTTCTTTTGTTTTTGACAAACTGCAACAGCAACAACTTACGAAATTTCACCACCTCGCAACATCTCTTAGCAATAAGGCGTTCGTGCTTGCGCATTAGCAATAACTTCGTCGATCCAAAGTGTTGGACAGCAATGTTTTTGGACGTGGCCAAACGGTCAAACGTTTATTGTAAAGCAAATTTGAAATGTTGGACCAACAATGTTTGATCGTTTGGCAAGGGCCTTAGTTTTAAAATTTCAATAGCTAACAGATTACTGTTCCCAAACTAGGACAACTCAAATACATTAAGTACCAAGCCCCTCCCCCCCGCCATGGATTAGCGAATACACAAGAGTTAAATGAATATTAAAGATGACAATACATACTTTGGTATAGTTTGGATAGGCCCAATGAGATCAGCACCATCTGTATCACTTGCTGCTTCTGATAAATCCGATGTTGGCAATTCATTGAAATCACTAGTGCTTGCAATATTCAATTCCACTACTGAACTTCCAGCTGGTGAACCGCATTCACTTCCACGTGCAACAGAACCATTTGAATTTCCAGCGTTGGGTTTTAGCTCGATATCTAGAGAATGGCAGATGAATAAACAAAAGGAGGCTGAAAAGACCCCCTCACTTTTAAGAAACTGATTATAAAAAACTAAAAGATTGATCAACAAAGATCTAACTTATCTGGGAGTTTGCTAAAGGATCAAGGTCTCCTTAAGCTATGGCAATTAAACTCGATCGCTACCGAAGAAGTTAGTGCCTGCTATTAAATAGATTGATAGCTCGAGCAATTGAAATTGCGATTGCTCGCAAGCCTCTGCTGTTTGGCACTGAAATTTATCATCATTCAAAAATTGTTTGTCAAACAATGGAAATATGCTTATCAAGCAAAATGTTTTACGGTTCGCTTACGTTGCTCGTCAAACATTCTTTGCTGGCATAAAACTAAAAATGTTTCTTAACTTTTTTTAAAAACTTATTCACGAAACACAGTTCGCGACGTCGCCAAATTTTCAAACATCAAGAATATGGTGGCGGAAAAGTATTTGTATACAAATGTGTCATCCTTAGTTATTATACTGTATTGAGTTTAGCCTAATACGATCCCAAATACTGTCGACCCTGTGTGTGTTATTATTGCCTCATTTGCCTGCCTTAGAGACCGCCACGTGATAATGCTTGATTAGCAAATCGTATGTTTGACAAACATTTTTGATCGTTTGGTCAGGGCATAAAACAACGACTAGACAGGGAAATAAAAGAAAAAAGAGAAAAAGAAAAACAGAAAACAATTTACCATTTCCAATATGTCTTTCTTCTTCACTATTATCGATCACAGAAATAAAACTACCCCACTGACTTTGTCTTGTTAATCTGTTCGGGCTTTTCCCGTTAGTTGTAGAACTTTTCTTTGATTTTTTCGTGCGTTTCGTGAATTCTTCTAAGGCCATATCTTCCTCACTGGTGATTGCAATGTAAAACAACGTGTCATCCCAAGCGAGCTTAAAATTTGGTCCTGGGTTGAGAAATATCGGCGAATCTTCTGGTTCACGTCTGACACCAATAACAGTTACTCCATACCTGGAACATTAAATTCAATTCAGTATGCAAGCGAAAATTTGAGATTTGTATATCGCGTTTACTTGATGAAGCCAGCGGGTTGATAAGAGGTAATTTTGCAAGTGCAGCGGATGGACTTGCGCCAGAAAATCATTCCAACATCACTTGTATCCTAATTTTCAAGGCATCATACGAGTCTTTGGTGATTCAACGACAATAAGGGTTCAACGATTTACAACCTGTTTCATCCTCCAAGAAGAGGTTGCAGACTTTGTCCCAAAACTGGGAAAATTAAACGTTAAATGAAGATGGAAGCAACGTTAACTCGCTTGATCAAGGCTTAGTTAGAGTCCAACAGTCAGCTAAGACATTAATAGACATGATAATCACCGCTTTACCATGACATGCCTTTGATATTTATCGAGGCAAGGCTCGTTAACGGAGACGGAGCTTTTCCGAAACGTTTTCCGGTAAATAATGACAAGCAGCTGTTATCATGTGTAATACTAAGGGTATACCTAGGAGAATGTGGATAGATGGCATCAAAGATTGGACAAACACCAATGAATATGGGCAATTGAAAAGTAAAACACAGAACAGAGAACATTGAGGACCAATGACAGGTAACCTTCGAACCTTCGAGGATGCTTCATGTATAGATAGATAGATTACTGTGTCCGAAACAGCCTTATTAAGTGCGAATATATATTAATCTAACTTACCTTTTAAACGCGTTATACGCAGCATTTGTGAAACTCTTGTAAACAAATTTTCGGAACATTTTGCTATCACCAAGCCTGATATCGTAGATTTCATTTCCAGCACTTCTTCCATAAATGTTTTCAATCGCATCTGAAGTTATTCCTTTTCTAAAAAGCAAAGGAAAAGGGGTGTCAATTTGGCAATAACATGCTCTGGACTATGTGAGACGCAGCTGGTCTGTGCTTCTCACACAATTTTTCATAATAAGAGTTTACAGTAATTATCTTGCTAAAGCAAAATGTTATTAGTGGTGGCTTCTTCTCCTTGGCATTTTGAACAGTTTAAATTCTAATAACAGACGCTGGTCAATTTACATGGTATCCCCTAAGATACGTACATAAGTTCCACAGAATTTAGGCCTAGCTCAGGCTACAGGATAAAGCGTGGACGGTAAAAAACTGGCTCGACAAGGTTCTCAGCCCACCTCAAAATTTAGGTCCAATATAACCTAGGCCAAACATGACTTTTTCACGTCCACACTATCCTGGGCAAGGCCTGGGCTCGAAACCAGGTATCTTCCAATTGGCCTTGGTTTAGGCAAGTATTGTGTGTTGACAGGCATTTCATTAATCATTTAATCAATCAATCGTTCAACCACCCAATCAATTTTAATCGATTGTGCTGTATTTCCTATTGAAGGCAATATACACTTCTCTAAGAAGTATATATGATAAAAGGGTCTGTTTTTCTATAGCTCAGTGAGTTCGATTGACTAAATTTTTTACTTACTGTTCTCGCAAGGTGTGCAGGAGAAGTGTAACCAGAGTTGAAATTCCTGGACAAATACAATTGGAAGCCAGAAGTGCATTTTTTATTTCATCTTCACATACGACGTGCTCTTGAAAAAGGGAAAGAAATGGATGAATTGACCAAGCCTATTATAAGTGTTTCCGAGGGCAATACCAGAAAATATTAGCCCGGAGCCGTAAGTATAAAATCAAAGATATTGCCAGAGGGAAACAGTTATTATATGGTTTATTACCCTATGGAGAGAGGCTGATCATGTCACCTATCTATGTCGCAACTCGTGTATGAAACAAATACTGTACAACGAAGCCATTCGATGTTGCGTTCTGAATCTAAACATTTTGGAATGTTGGACGAAATGAGCGGGCATAACCGGATGATAATATAATGCCCTATGATTACATCGCATTCGAACGTTTTCAGTCAATCAGATTGCAACAGCGAGCTTATATAACTTAGGCCTAACTTAGGCTACGCCCTAACCATAGGGTAATAAAGAAATATATGGAATCAATAATTGGGAAATAATAAACTGAATGGACGCTTGGAGCCTAATCGGTCGAGTACACGATCTAAAAATTAACTCGCTAGGTAACAATTTCGATCGATCCGAAATTTCCATGGTCAATGCCCATTTTTCTCCTGAGAGTAGTGTCCGTGGTAGCAGCGATGTATGAGAAATAAGGGAGTCAAACAGTGCTTTTTGGCAAGAAATAGGGAGAGAAAACGAATATAAGAAGAAGGAGGCGAAACTATTTTTTTATTTTATAACGAATAATTACCTGCAAAGCTGACATGAAACTTGTTTTCAGGCTTGTGGATTTGAACATAAAGCGGAGTTTCTGGTGCGAAGTCTTGAATGGCCATAGTTCTGACAATAGTCTGATGATCCTATGGCAGAATGAAAAATGACTGTAAATTATCCATATCTATCTCACATTAAGACGAACATCTAGAAGTTAAATGGCTACAAAAGTGCTTTAAAATTTGCCAAAAGATTTTACATTATAACAGCTACGTGTGCAACAAAAACGAACACATAACAAAACACTGCTTGACAAGCAAACTATTCAAGTATTTTGCAAACAACGTTTGCTCCCTATAGCTGCAGGCACTGGCCAAACGATCAAACATTGTTGATCCAAAATTTGAAATTTGCTTGTCGAGCAAAGTGTTTAACCGTTTGGCCACGTCCAAGATATTTTGCGTGCGTCAAGCGAAAAATGTTTTTGAACTTTTTCAAAAACATCACGCCACAAATTTTGCTCATTTTTTCTTATCAAGCAATGTTTGATCGTTTGGCCGCCTTTCCAACATTGCTTGTCAAACATTTCTTTTTTATTGTCAATCTTCCACAACTTGCAACATTTTGGCACCTAGCAACATTTCTTAGGCGCTCGTGCTTGCGCATTAGCAATGACTTCGTTGTTCCATAATGCTGGACAGCAATGTTTTTGGACGTGGCCAAACGGTGAAACATTTGTAGTAAAGCAAATTTGAGATGTTGGGCCAACAACGTTTGATCGTTTCGCCAAGGACTTGAACATAAAAAGTGATGTAGACTAACAGTGATGCCATAGTGATACCAGAAACACAATAGGGATACCAGTAGTTGCAAGTCACATCTTAAGCAAGGTCAAGGCCTCCCTTTTGAAACTGTCCCAGCGATATGTCATAAACTGCTCTGCAGCTCTTCAAAGTTTTCCACTATGTGTTGGTATAGTCAGCTTTCCAAACTTTAAGTCCACTAAGTCAGCTTTTCAAATTTTGGATAGTTGCAGTAAAAGTTGCATGTAACAGACTATTTTTTTCAGACAATTTCAGAAAGTAACTTACTCTTAAATCTAAATCAGGATTGCCTCTGTCAGTCAATATAAAACAGCCTGCAGCATCAATCACCCTTTAAAAGAATGTACATGTGTAAGAAAGATGTAAAATTGAATTAGTTGCTCACACGTTAAACTGATTCAAGTGAGCAACTGAATATGGTGTACTGCAGCTCGCAGTACACCATATTCATTCTTAAGACTGGCCTCCGTGACGTACTTGGTTAGTGTGAACGACACAACAAAGTGCTGTGGGTGTGGGTTTCAGCCACGGTTACACATGTGATTGAAGAGATAACAACCTTAGGAAAGTTGTTAAAACAAATGTGCTTGTCTCTACCCGGATGTATATAAATGGTTATACCTGGTCGGTAGTTATGAGCGCCGTGTGTGGCTGCGCCCTACTGTATACTAATGCATCGAGACCAGGGGTAAAGCGCAAAGCTGGTTGAGTAGCTCAGGCTAGAATTAAGCTATAAAATTACAGCTTTACTTTTTACTTGTGAATTTCTCTGACTATTGTTGATTTTTCCTTGCGACTTCATTCATCTAAGGTCATGTAAAGTAAGTAAATCAAGAAAAATGAGTATAAAATCGGTAATTCAAATTTTCCTACTTGGCTCTGATTAGATCTTGGTCATTTAGCGCTGACCCTTTCAAATACGTCACTCTTTGAGACCACAGTGGAACTTGAAGTAGTATTCGAAGTTTGCTTTCTAGTTCTGATGGCGACAGCAGAACAACGTGAACATCCTACAAGGAAAAGAAATTGATTGACATAATTGTTAGGCTTTAGCTAAACTACGAGACTTGTCGCGCGCGACACTGTATTTGGCGTGACTCCCAGGGTGGCTAAACATGCGAGTGACAAGCAAGCAACATATCCCCCGAGTCATTCGCATGTTGCGGAGCTCAAAAATGTTTCTGTTGTCTCCCAGAAACATTTGCGTGTCTCTTGCTACAAATTATGTCGGGTGCTACAAAGTTTCTGAGGTGGCTACACTGGGAGACATCAACGAGACATCAATGTCACGCGGGACATGTCTCCTTGTTAAGCCAGGCTTTTACTTTTAGGCATATTTATCTAATGCTCCAAATAGTCACTAAAGGCCAGGCCAAACTAGGAGACATGTCGCGCGCAACATACTCGCGGATGACATATCTCCCCGATGCTCCCCACTTTGCAGCGCGACAAAATTTGTAGCTGGAGACACGCGAATGTTTTTTGGGAGACAACAGAAACATTACTTGTTTCCGCGACTCTGAGGACATGTTGCTCACTTGTCACTCGCATGTTTAGCCATCTTGGAAGACACGAAGAATATTATGTCAGGCACGAAAGCTTAATACGCATAACGTTTCCTCTCTATATCTCTCACTGCCAGACGGTGAAGTATAATGAAATAAATGCAGAAATCTGAACAAGGTCCTACTGACCTGGCAAAAACGGTAAGTACTGTTTGTCCATTTCACTCGTGAAACTAATAGAATGCTTCGTGTTTTGCCCTCCTTGTAAAACATTGCTTGTCAAACAATTTGCTTGCAAAAAGACAACATTTTTGACAATTTCGTTATATTGCCTGGATCAATCAATGTTTCGTGGGGGATGGCCAAACGGTCAAACATTGCTTGCTTAGCAAATTTCAAATGCTTGGAAAAAGTATGCTTGACTTCTAGCCATTGTCTTATAAAGCAGGCCTTCCTTTGAAAAAAATAACCTGATATCCCCCCACTGTACTCAAGATGCCTCCCCACGGTACAGAACATCCTCCACGGTACTCAGGATGCCTCCCCACAAAAATCATGGTATCCTCCACGGTACTGAACATCCCCCACGGTACTCAAGATGTCGCCCCACGGTACTCAGGATGCCTCCCCACGGTACTGAACATCCCCCACGGTACTCAGGGATGCCTCCCCACATGTGCTGAACATCCCCCACGGTACTGTGCATCCCCCGCGGTACTGCACACATGTTACACGGAGTGAAAATTCAGCCAGCTCCAACGGAGTTTATGTTAAAGTCCTAAATATTAGTAAAGAAAAGTATGCATGCATTCAAACAAAAAATGACCTTAATTTATCTAAAATAGAATTGATTCAATTACCTCCATCTTCGGATCGGCATAAAATTCGTTGAGGAAATCGATCATAGTACTAGCTCTTAAGGTTGTAGAACAAACAACAACATGTCTGTCAGCACCAAGAACTGAACTATAAACTCCACCTTCTTTTTGTTTAGAAACCAACAAGAATGCAAGTTCCTCGAGCTGAAAAAATGAACTAAAAAATTAGTAATGATATTTATTTTTGATAATTACTTACAAGAAATTTCATCAGCAGGAATTTATCAGCAAATATTGACGGGCAGACGTTCGTGGCTTTCATACAAAACAGAGCTCATATTCTTTTTTATAAGAAACTTCTTAATTAGCGAGATGCATGGAGTACCCAAATCAGGGATGCTAATGCATCGGTCTGAAGGAAAGAACGTGGAATTTTCGTATAGTTTTTGATTGAATAATAATCGCATGCAACCAACAGCATGAAAATACCAGCATCTTGTTTTCTGTAAGCTGGGAAAATATACACGTTTTTTGATAAGAAACCGGTTTATAATAAACCTAGAACTAGACACCCAAAAAGTTAAGAAACTTTTAAAACTAGGAGAAAGAAGTTAAGAAACTGTAGAAATTTTTGTGTCCGTTTTCCAACATACTGATTCACATTTGTGGAGGTAGTAATTAGTTCTCAAGCATTTCCATGGGATTTCTCGCACCAGCGTGGCTAATTTCGTGTGATTTCTCGCATCTACTGTATCCCGTTTATCCCACAGAAGGTTTTTTGTCCTTTTTACTGCAATCTATTTCAATTAATTAAGAAACTGTTAAGAAACTTTTAGAACTTGAATTGGGCCAAAAATTAAGAAACTTTTAGAACTAGGCCCCGAGCTAGGTTTCTTATAAAAAAAACGTGTAGCTGCTTTATGCGACGCCGTCATTACATCCTGAAAGAGTTTATATTACCAAAATAGAGCGAGCTTTGTCTCTCAAGTTAGAGAACAAGATTACGAAATATTGAAGGCAAGATTGTTTGATTTCGCATTCAATTCGACACGCTACGCAAGCAACTTAATGAATAGCTACGCTACGCTACGCTTATGGTGATAATGAACAGTTTAGGATGGTTTGTCATTAAGTCTACCGTATCGAAGCAATAAGGACAAGACGTACAGAAGAGAATGTTCTTGAGTCCAACTATAATAGCATTGCAACTCGTGGAAACATGGAAAATTGAAACAAATATGTATGGTACAGAAGAAGGCAAAAACATAGCCGAAACACAAAGCCAAATTAAAGGGGAGCCTTTGGTTGAATGACTTTGAGAGTTAGAGTTACTCGATGATTTCATTGAGCTCTGCTAAGTGGAAACGTCACAGGCTCTCAATTCCATCTATTGCGTGGGCCACTCGTAGAAAAAACTACCCTTGTGTCTGCCATTCATGAATCGATCATATTGTTATAAAGTAAGAATCGGATTTGGAGGCCACGGATTACTTAAGATTTGTTTGGTTTCAACCCATGACCAATTTGAATATGGGAATATAAAGTTCAAAAACGTAGACTTGACATGGATGACACCCATGATTAATCAACTGATTAAAGCGGGTGTAGCTTACGAGTAGAGGCGATATGGGTGAAAGTGAAGGTGAAGATGAAATGGTGTTTTAGCGTCAGTCGCTAGGATCTCAGTAGTAGGTTAACTAATCGAGACCTCGACCCTGGCTGTGACGCTACCGTGGCTGGGCTCGAACCCTGACTACACTGAGCTCCTGACACCACGAGTCAGCTGGATTAGACCACGACGCCACAGCACCTTCAGTAAGAGTGTAATGTATCTGTGTTATTAATTACTTTTGTATTTCAGTTCATTCATTGGTTTGGTTTTACTTTTGTTTCTGTAAAATGTCGTAATTTCAATGTTTGCGTGCAGTTCTCGTCTTAGTGCAAGCTATTCCCTTTCCGGGAAATGTGCGTTCCTTTGTCTTTGTTGTCAACGTGTTGTGTGATGTGTCGCAGTGCAGTCTGATTAGTTAGCGTTATATATATTTGTGTGTAATCATATTTTAGTTTAGTCTTCGTCTTGATTGGAATCTTAAAACATCTTATAGTTATAAAGTTGCAGTCTTGGTTAGCTAAGGCCTCAGGGCCTAAGCATGTTCTTTCTTCCCTTCGTGCTATCAAAGAACCCACACGCTACAAGAGTATTATATATATAGATCAAACCTTTACATCTGCATCTATACGGATTGCAAATAAGAAATCATGATATGCAATTCGACCAACCTCTGCAGGAAGAATCAATAAAGCGAGTATAATCATAATGATAACCCATGCTCTTGAATATGTATCACGTGGATAGATATCACCATAGCCCACTGTACTGAAGGTGACAACAACGAACCACAACGCAGTAAACATTGACCAGTTTCCATGGGCACGTTCTAAATGTTGTAAGCCACAGACGCTAATAAACGAGAAATAATAATGCTTCATAAACACATTTCATGCTCTATATACAAATTCTCAGAACGACTATGGGCTACAGGTATTCAAACATGTTAACTTACACAGGCGTCCTATAATCTAGTTTCCGTAAAAAAGCAAGCTACGTAGGGTACACGTTTTTTAATAAGAAACCTGGCTCGGGGCCTAGTTCTAAAAGTTTCTTAATTTTTGGCCCAATTTTAGTTCTACAAGTTTCTTAGGCCTAGTTTAGACAGCGCATTATGGGCGCAGCGAATTAAATTATTGCCTAAAAATCTGTCTAAGTGTAAATTTCATTCGCTCATAATGCGCTGTATAAACCAACCACTTTTTGAAGCGACTTAAATTATTAAATGCGCTCATAATGCGCTGCTCCAAGCGAATTACAAGCAAATTATATCTTTTCCTTTAATGCGCTCTGAATTAAATTCGCTGTCTAAATCCATCATGTAGTTTAGAGCGCTCTAACAGCGCATCATTCGTGATGCAAGCTGAATTTAATTCGCCGCGCCCATAATGCGCTGTCTAAACTAGGCCTTAACAGTTTCTTAATTAAATGAAAATGAATTGCAGTAAAAACGATAAAAACCTTCTATGGGATACAGTATTGCTGACAGGTGAGAGAAAACGCACGGAATTAGCTACACTGGTGCGAGAAATCGCAAGGGAATGCTTGAGAACTAATTACTACCTCCGCAAATGTGAAATCAGTATGTTGGAAAACTGACACAAAAATTTCTAAAGTTTCTTAGCTCCTTCCTCGTAGTTCTAAAAGTTTCTTAACTTTTTGGGTATCTAGTTCTAGGTTTCTTATAAACCGGTTTCTTATAAAAAACGTGTATGTGTATAAGAGATAAGGATGAAAGACTGTTTAAAATAGCGTACCTTGTAAATATCAGGCATACGACGCTAAGCACAACCAAGATAACCTTTTGAGATACTGCAGAACTATGCTGTAGCCTCTTCCGATGTAAGTCATTCTAAAAGGAATAGAAAGAGTCGATTTTGGAAGATGCTTATTTACGCAGGATTATATGATACCCCGGGAGGGGGGCACTATGTATAATTTGGGTACTGGGGACGTGCCACCTGGAACGGTATCGATTTTCGCGATTTTGGTATAAAGTCGGTGTTGGTTTTCACGATTTTGGTGTTTTTGTATAAGGAACGGTCTCCATTTTCGCGATTTTGGAATAAGGTCAGTGTCGGTTTTCACGATTTTGGTGTTTTTTATAAGGAACGGTCTCCATTTTCACGATTTTCATGTTTGAAAAATGAAAAATTGGTATAAGGTCGGGTATGTTTTTGAAGCTTGGGCGGCATATCCCTTACAAAATTTAATCAAATGCCCCCCGGGTATGATACGCTTTAATGAATATTGGCTATACGCGAAGATTTTCAATTAACAAAACTTTAAAGCAAAAAAGAACGTTGTCTACTCACTAACACTGTCTGCGCACTATCCTTTGCAATCCAACAATGCAGAAATGTGAGTCCAACAAAATTTCTTAGGTCGCTCCAAAAAATCTGCAAAAATTGAAAAACTCAAGTGAAAAAACGGAATTTACACAATATCTCCTTTTCCATAATACCTGAATAAAAAAACTTTTCCAAAAATTGATAATAGTATCAGTCGTGTTCAGAAACGTCGTGGGTGAGAAGCTAGGGCAATCGTCAGGCTGGTAGAAAGGAAAATTCGTCTGACTCCCGAGAAAATTTGTCTTCTAAACGCAGAACGGTAGAAATAAGGAGGTTGAGGACCGGAGGAGACATTTAACACCTTTAACACTTGCTGCTATTCGTCAAATATCTTATCCTATACAGAATCAAAGATAAAGCCCGTAAAAAAGGTTAGTTGGTGACATTGAAAGTGAGGAATGCAGTTAGCGCCAATTCCTAAGGTGAACATGAGCATATTAGTCTCCGAAGTTGAACCTGGATGTCAAGCTGCCGTAGCCGGGGCTCGAACCACGACCTCACTGAGCTACTGATACCCAAGACAGCTTTAAATCATGAAGCCACAACACCTACAAAACCACCATCTCTTAATCTCTAATACTAAACCAATCTTTTCGGTTCTATTAAGTTTTAGATTTTTCAAAGTATTTACCACAAGCCGCAATTCGTTCGCAAGGATTTCATCTTTAAAATAATTATCTAAGGTAAGCATATGACGTCTTTGAAGCAATCGCAATTCTTATAAAGAATCATTTTTCGTTTATCTTAAGATTATGTTGATAATCAGAAAATCATAACTATCGGATCAGCTGGCCGTTATAAAGAGAATACATGATTTGCCGCTTTTAATAACAAGAAAAGACCGCTTTTTACAAAAATGATTAATGTTATTGATTTATTGTAACGAATGAAGAAACATGGTTCTAGCTTCAACAACACAGCACGCCATTTAGACCACGTTTACTCGAGAGAAAAGATGCGGATCCAAAGGATCTGTACCTTCCGGGTACGATTCCATCGCGCTTACACGGGAAGTGATCGGGAACGGATCTATATGGATCCGCTTTTCTATCGTGTACCCAAAAGGAACGAATCCATGCGTACCCGTGAAAACGAAAAACCTATACAGTGACCTATTTTTACAGGACCCATTACCGCGTAAGCGGATCTTAGAATATTAATTTGACTGCTTCCAAAAGCAAATACTCTTGGTCGAAATGCGCCCATTCTGGTCGAATCTAAGGCCAAAATTAAGTTGCACTATACCTTTTTTATTATATTCTTTTAAGAGACTAACAAATTGGCTTGGTACTGAAATGATTGGATTTTGATTTCCTAAAATTATCGTTAGTAGAGTTTGTCTAAATGAGTGCCTTGGCATTGTCATTTGTCCTGGCATTACAAAACAATTTTTTCAGAAGAAGTAAGAAAACCAATCAAATGTGTTTCACAGGCTGAAATTTCCTTTGCGCAAAGAATCTTTCAAAGAATAACAAGCAACCGGTCCAAACGAACAAAGATAGAGTAAGTAGCTATCGATACGACTATTTCACATTGAGAAAACCCCAGGTAAAACCAAACGTGAAATCCTCTAAATACAGCAAAACTCCTTGCATACTTTTTAAAGCCAAAAGGAAAGGCTATAGGTCTATCGATATCAACAGGAACTGTGATATATTTTTAATGAGACTGCGTTAAGACCTTGAGTCCGTTCAAACATTCTCTTTTTTCCATTCATAACATATTATCAATAACTACAGAATTTCGAAGCATCAACAGCAATTACATAGTAAATTATAGTCTGGACGTGAGATCAATCTTATAGGTTTTACAAGATAGACAACTAGTGGCTGTACTCGCGTACTTAAATACACGCTTTTTTTATAAAGAACCTAGCTCAAGGCCTGGTACTTAAAGTTCCTTATTTTCTTTACCTATTTTGAGACGATTGTAGTTCCAAAAGTTCCTTAATAGTTCTTTAATTCTAACTGCACATACAGTTTAATAACTACCGCACAGAGACCTTTGAATGTAAGCAAAGCTCGAGACTGCACAAGGAAACATTTGATACATGCGTAAAGTACAATTTATGTGATTTTCGACTGCAAATGAATGGAACAGGCTTTCTAATTCTTGATTGTTTGCAGTGACAAAAATATTCAACAATGAAAAGTTCCTTAGTGATTTTCTCTTTAGTAGTACAAATTCTTTAAATTTTCGGGCCTTCTACATGTAGGTTCCTTATAAAGTGGTTCCTTATAAAAAAGCATGTATCTTCTTAACCTGGCGTTTTTACGAATAACTTTTGTGCAGTCAATGTAGCGCAATATTTTTTTCTAGCTTTCCACAGCATATCTATAGTTTGGCGATTTTAAAGTGTTTCTTAGTTCCATAACGCTCCTGTAGAGTCTTTTATGGCTTTGTGCAGTGTATGATGTTAGCGAAGGGATTGCTAGCAAGATGTTCGTAAATGCAACCAGTCTTTGCGGATTCAAATTGGCATCTAGACAAGTCATCAAAATCAGTAGTGTTATACAACTTGCACATATTTTCCTTATCAAAATCACAATCGAAACTAAACATCAAGCATTTCCATTCAGCTCTTGCACATCTATCCCTGCAAAAGTCGATAGTTGGCGTCGAAACCGCGTGCCTTAAATAAGGGCAATTACTATAAAATCTTGAACTATTTGCGGCATCTCATATCCTTGTGTTGGGAAAGGAAAACTGCAAATATCCAAGGAATGATTACTATGAGCCAAAGGCAGCAAAAGCAGCAATTAGCACCAAAAGTTTCATCTTCAGAAACGTTGATCGGCAATGTTGTTCGTCGCAAGATACATCCAATACATTCGATAACAAATTCAATTTGATCAGAGCGCCTACCTATACGACGTATACATCAACAGAATACTTTAAGCAGGTGCGGTTTTTTTGTTCACTTCCAACAGGAATTTGACCACCTTGCAACTTTGAGTCACCTGTATAACTGCTGATTGCAAAATACTGCAGAGTGATATGATCTATTGTGATAAACTCAATGAAGTTGTTTACAAAAATTCTTCTTCTAGCAGTTTCAAGATCATGAAAACACTTTGATCTGGTAATTGGCTCCTGCATAGAGGTTTAACGCACAGAATATATAATGAAGATAACTCAGATGAATGACGTACAGGACACAGATGGTGAAATAGAATATTCAAATGCTCAAATAAACACACGAGAAAGAAGCACGCAGGTAGTTCATTTTCATTTTAAACAAGGGAAACTATTCCATTGCATTCATCACAAGTTTAATTGTATGCTTTGAGTGGTTGATTCGATACACGCAGTTTTTTTTATAAGCAACTTCGCTCCAGCCTAGTTCAAAATGTTGTTTATTTTTGGACCTCTTTTGGCCACCTTTTAGTAGCAAAAGTTGCTTAGTAGTTGCTTAATTTCTACTGTATCTTATTGCCCTAAGAATAGTATAGAGGCTAGAAAAACAGCAAAATTTTGAGTTATGCTATAGCTTTTTATGCAACATAACGCTAGAACACCTAGTATACAGTAAAGAAATACTATGAATAACATCAGTCAAGAAGTACCAGGTAATTGTTACCATACATACATAGAGACTTTGTATTGAAAGTTAAACGGAAACCCCTCAATGAAATGCTTCACGTAATAAGTAACACTCCGTTGATATGCGATTTTTGACGGCAAATGAATGGAAATAGCTTCTATGTTGATCAATCCTCGATTGCTTGCAGTGAATATAAATTATTGAAAATTGTCTTTTAGTCACGTCGACTTTGATAAACCCTTTATGTAAAAAACTAATACTCTTGTGAAAGAGCTCAAAGATAAAAACACAGAATTAGGCTAGCTTATTCAAACGATTTAGACTCGTTAAATTACGTCCCTGTTTATTCTCAAAAGCGCCTACAAGTACAACAACCTTTATAACATGTACAACAACCTACAGTAACAACGATCCGCTGCTAAGATTGATTAAACTGGCACTCAAAAACAATCAGCGAAACGACTCGATAGCTAATAAAAGAAAGTTGGGGTAGAAATATAGTAGGTTGGTCCAAATCTTGATTGAAGTTTTATAGTTGTATACGGATATGTGGTACGTGAAGAAGGAGCAAAAGCTAACATAGGTCGTGTAATATATTCATAGATTCATTACGAATATCATAGTGCGAATATGCAGTATCTCAAGCCCTAGCAAAAGTAGCCAACCTTTCACCCATCTTAACAATATTTACGTGCCAAATATTGGCGGAGTTTGGCCAAGAACTACTGGGAAGAAATCTTGAAATTTCACACTCTAATCAGTTTGAAAATTTGGCGGTTGTGAAAGTCAACGTTATCTTCTTTGAACTAACTTCGATCAGTTGAAAACTCTATTCTCAGGCGATAGGAATCTTAATAATGGAAAGAACCAACACCTTTGTGATTAAAACTAAATATTTAGAACACAAAATTCGTGAATCTTAGCATATGTCTTTATTCTACTAAGTAGTTAAAGATACACAAGAAAATGAAGTAACGTTTCTATGAAGTTCTTATTGACAAAGAAATTAGTGTCTGGGAAACGACATGTGAAAGAAATATAGTGAAAAGCACTGTTGCTGTCGATCTATCAAAGATATTTGCATGCAAGATGTCTTTTGTATACTAAATGATCTTTTGGAAAATAGGTTGCCAAATGAACGTTCAATATTCTTAATTAGAAGAAGCGCCTCTATCATAACTGCGGTGGAGGGTTAAATAGAGGAGCAGTCATTCAGGGTATTTTCTGAGGATTTTTCAGTGGCGATGAAAGCAAGCGAAATGCCCTTGCCTTTCGTGTAATGCCACACGTGTCGATACAATATAGAATTGAGTGTATGTAGACTCGATGAGAAACTAGAAGGCAATATGGAGTTCAAAAACCATTCGGCTACAGTAGCGTCACATCCAAGGTCAGGGTCTAGATTAAATTAACCTATTACTCAGCTCCTAGCGACTGACACTAAATAAAAAATTTCACCTTTCACCTTCTGTAGTTCAGAGCCAAGAAAAAGTTACGGTCACACGATCATTGACCGGAGGAAGGTCAACCAGAACAAAAGAAAATCTAATGCCACACCTAAGACACACCTATTTTTTATTGTTTATTGAGGAAGGTTTCAGCTTTGGGTATTTTTGTCTGGAGGAAGGTTGGTCACTTTTCTGGACTCTGCTGTAGTTATATAATCAAGATACGATATAGTTATGGGACACGAGGAAACGATATGGCTATACTTGGCGTGAAACAGGGGTGCCCGCTCAAGGAGGCGCCTTTCAAATAGAGGCTTTCATCCCATTAAATACCATACGCTATTCAGAGCTAAAACTACTACGAATCATTTCCATACGATAACCTCTTTAAATTAGCTTGCGATGTTTCGGTTTTCTTTCTAACACTGTACTACACTAAGGGTTGAAAAGGACTGTACAGATGTAAAGAGACAGGAAGAGATCTTTCACAATGTCCACTTTTTGTTCCTACTATTTGCACCATTTAACGTGTATTGCAGCTGGAAAGCAGTTTCTATTTAAATGTAATTATAATTCCAAGCAGACATGAACACAAGATTAAGCTAAATATGACGCATAGGCGAAATATCTCGAACTTATAGTAGCACGGCAAGATGTTAAGTAAAATAAAGTTGCCGTTTTGAGTCTATTACTAGCCTAAGGCTACTCAGTCGACTTTTCACTTTACCCCTGGTCTGGATGCATATGGCATATAGCCACACACGGCGCTCATAACCACCGACCAGGTACCCATTTATACACCTGGGTAGAGAGAGGTACATTTGTGTTAACAACTTGCCCAAGGTTGTTATCTCTGCAACAAAAAGTGGAAAGACCGTGGCTCGAACCCATAACGTTGTCGATGTGAGCCCAGCGCGCTAACCACTACGCCACAGAGACCACAAAGTTGTGTAATTTTGTAGATTTAAGCTTAAAGATGTTTCAATGAATTTGTTAAAAGGTTTTCAGTGGATATCAAATTTGAAGAAAAGTGAGTTACGAAAGTATTTTGAGCACAAGTTACTTACTGCTATAATAAATGGAATTCCAGTCAGAATTTCCAACACCATGTATCTATTGATAGAGCCAAGCAAAGAGCCCTGAAAGATGATAAAATATTCAAAACATGACATTCAAAAATACACCGACTTCATTTTTGAAACGTGTCGATCAAATGATCTTCATCAGCGCATTGATAATACACTTACGTTCGAAAAGTATTGCACCACCTTGCTCAAAATGGCGGCTGGCTGTGGCTCTAACAACCTTTGGAAGGCACTGCTTCAACTTCTGAATGAATTCTCTGTCAAAATATTTTGACCGTTCCTTAGAAAGCCAGTAAAATGACGAATATTTTCCTGCCAAAATCGTTACTTAGTCATGGGTCTATTGAGCCCTGTTGTGTTTGTTATAAAATTGTTTGCCTTAGGCCGAGAGCCACAGCTAGCCACCATTTTGAGCAAGGCGGTGCAATACTTGTCGAACGTAAGTGTACAACATCTATTGTAAAGAAATAGAATACTTTACCTTGTATGAGAGCAATCCTGACAGTATTGCATCGAAGATGCCAAATATTGCAACAGCAGTCTAAAAAAATTGTAGAATTGGCTAAAATAATTGTGAAGGCAAAGCGTAGTGTTCTAGGTAGAATGTTGATTTTTTCTTTTTGTCGTCAACCAAAAGAGCGAGCAGTAAACAAACAGCTGCTTCCCTTTGGCCATGTTTGCAAAAGATCATTTGTAGATGACATCAGCATCCCAAAGATCTCAGATGTTGTGATAATATGGCAAACCGTACCAACATGTTGGTCTATTTTCAGACAACATGTTGGCCAACAATGTTGGCACGGTTTGCGGAGTTTAGTGAAGTACCTACAATTCAGTATCAAATACAAAAAGTAAAAAGCTAGAAAACTGTTCTTAATGCTATCTAATGTTAAGGCATATACTTAAACTTTAAATTCCACTAGGGTGAGGAAATCTCGGTATGATTTAGAATGAAGGAAGTGTCATTCTCAACTAGGGACAATTTAGGTCTAAAGATCTAGGATGATACTACACAAAAATTACATCTTGTGTCCACAAAATTTAAGGGAAAATGAAATGATAAATCAGGGACGATATTGATTTGGGGTGGTTTTCTCGTTAAAACTTTGGAGAACCCTTTTTACTGTGTGCCTACGTCACTAAACAACTGATTACGTAAGAATCAGATCTGAACACGACAGATGACAGATTTGCTCACACGTGCATCTGTCTTCAGAAAGTTACACATAGAGGCATCAAGTGTTATTTCTTTAATATAGTATTGTATATCTCGTAAGCTAAGCATTTTTCTATATCGAAATTCTATCTCAGAACGTAGACCGATTTATCTTAACACGGAAATGCTTATAAAGTGAATCATATCACATAAAAATAAGTGTATCCTACCTGAATACCCCAGATGATAATTGGTCTTTCGACCCACAGCAGACTGTAGCTGAAATAGAACAAATAGGTTTTAGTTGTTAACTAGCACAGAAGGTTTTCAGATCAGCCTTACTATACACTGGACCATAATGTTTGAAAGACCCTTTTACATAATGGAACTGATTCGAAACCCATACGTAAAACCATAAGCACTTCATTTGGGGAACACAGGCCAAGCACCTACTTTTTATAGCGAATTTGGTATGGTTCAAAGATAGCTCATTTAATTTGTGTGAAATTGGTATAGCCATAACGATAGGATATCTATGCATATGTAGCTAGTGTGTAGTGAATTGAGACTAAAAACAACTTGAAACAAAGTCTCACTCAAGCCGATATCACCTGCAATACTACGTTACAGTCAATTTGTTAAAAGCATCATACAAGCAACATCAATGCAAAACTCACTGTAGATGTTTGTTTGGTTTTATTGTTGGACAGCACCATTTTGTTGATGTAGTCCTATTTTTCGGACATCCGGCACTGAAAATCAACAAAGTTGCTCTAAGAATATGTAGATTTTGTATTGCTTTAACAGTTGATACCATAACTAAATCCAAGAACTCCAAGAAAAGTGAACAGCATGAAGAATATCTATTAGGCATAAATAATTGACGAAAAAATGATAGGTAGGTAGGTAGATGTATGAAGGAAATATGAAAGGAATTGACAGTGAACTGGAGATAGAGAATTTCCAAGAAAAGAAAAGTTTTGCTTATCGAGCAAAGATTTTGCGAAGTTAAAATGAGACTTAATTCCATTACAACATTGTATTGTATTGTAAAATTTTGTATTGTATTGTATTGTACTATATTGTACTGTATTGTATTGTATTGTATTGCATTGTATCATATTGTATTTCATTTTATTGTATTGAATTGTATTACATTATATTGTATTGTATTGTATTGCATTGCATCGCATTGATTTGCATTGCATTGCACCGCATTGTATTGTTTTGTATTGTATTGTATGGTATTGTATTGTATTGTATTGAAGTGTATTGTATTGTATTGTATTCTAATGTATTGTATTGTATTGTACTGCATTTTTGCATTGTATTGTATTGTATTGTGCATTGTATTGTATTGTATTGTATTGTATTGCATTGCATTGCATTTTATTGCATTTTATTGCATTGCATTGCATTGGATGGCATTGTATTGTATGGCATTGTACTGCACTGTATTGCATTGTATTGTACGGTATTGTATTGCATTGCATTGCATTTTTTGTATTTAATTGTATTGTATTGTATTGTATTGTATTGGATTACTGCATTGTACACTTGTTTTGATGTTCGTTCTAATAGTGTCAAAATACACAGAAACACAGAGATGCAGTGTGTTGAAATTTGACATCTATCCATCAATTTAAGTAGATAATGTCACCTGGTCATCAATATAGCACTGAAAACTTGCTAACTTACCATCCAGCATCTAGTGGATTTCGATCCAAGTGAGCTCGCACTACATAAGCTGCGATTGAAACAATGAAGAAAGTGAACCTTAATACCTGCCATCTGAGACCTTTGATAGAAAAACACGTTTGTTAACATTTCAATGCAAAACAAAGAACACTGTAGTCGATGTATGTCATATAAGGCAAGTAACAGTTATACAAAATGTACACGAGACAATACCCTAAAAGAGAGGAGCATTTTTAATAACAATGGTGGTGGAAATTTTTTTTAATATGAATGGTGTTGAAATTTTGAAATTAGGGCCTAAGAATGCGTATGAAATGTAGCTATTAGTATATTTTTGAGAAAAAAACAATTAAAAAAGCTGTTTAATGAGCTGATGCCACAAAGTCTTGCTACTACCGTTTTCAAAAATACACCAATTTGCGGTTCAGCAATGGGAGCACCTTCGAAAAAAAGGAAGCGTTTTGCATCCATTTTTATTCAAGGGAAATTCAAAAACGTAATTGGAAACATTGGAAAACATTGCAGCAGCGCTACAAACGAACGTCAAGTCAAACTTACTTGATTTCTGGCTTGTGATGAAAATATGTTTCAACCTCTCTCGAAACGTCTTTTCGTGAATGTAGTACTTCACTCTTACGCTAAAAATAATTCAGTAGCGTTAGATCAATTAGGCTTTGACACTGTATAATGAACTATTACGAATAAGTCTCAAAAAGCGTGGAACTTTTTGTCTAAGAGGTACAATATTTTCTATTTCGACGACTGGATTGCTGGAGGCTTAAATCTCGTTACGAATGGGGTTTAAAATCAATAGTTTGAGTCTTTTGAAGTCTTTCTCAACGACTCTAACGACCCAAAGAACCTAGCTCGATACAGGCTTTACAATAAAACTATCAACGGTCTTGAAACTGACAACGATACGACATGAAGACGAAGAACGTTTGACGTCATTCTGATCCAGTCCAACAGGAAGAAAGACTAGCAGAATTTAGACCACTTTTGGGTCAAATCAGCAATTTTTTCGTTTTCAAACCTTTATTTGGTTTAAATACAAAAATACGTGACATTTATTCAGATGGTATATTTGTTAAGCTGCACTCTATCAGGTGTAAAACACGCCATGTTCAACCCCTTCCCCAGGCTAAAATAGAAAATCTGGAGTTGTTAGCAGCCAAAATCTTTAGACCACCATTGCTATGCTGATTTATGGCCTAGAACAACAACCAAAGAGTCATCGGCTTGTTTGTGAATTGGCCTTCATCTTGTAATCGCTGTTTTGGAGCTTTGCGGGCTTTATCACACTCATTAAAGGAAGGGAGTTAAGACACCTCTTGTTCAATCACAAGCGCTAGAATTTCGATCTAGCGAATCAATTTCAACTTCGAAGCAACATTCCACCTGCATCCAATCCACGTGCAGTCTCAAGCTCGCCTGTTAGCCAATCAGACTTAGCGAGATGTGTTTTATGTAATGAAATCTTTAGAAATGAAATCTTCTACAAATGTTCGCTTAAATTGATTCCATACTGAACACAAGCTTTGAATCATAACTTTTAGGGAAATTTCAAAATGCCTCTCAAGATTGTATAAAAATAACTTAGTCTTATTGAACACCATATTGAGGTTAATCTGTTTAGAAGTAAACCTATTGCCATAAACAGATTAAGATTAACAACCGCATCATTGATATTCGAACTTGTTTTTCCGTGCAACAGGTATAGTAATTACCATTGATTGTAACAGGTTGACGGATAACAAGAGAGATCTGAGATAAGTGGCACAACGTTGTAAGCACCTTGGTGAGGGAAAGAAAAAGCAATACTGTACTGACAGAGATCGTGTGACCGAGTTGTCTTGTCAAGGCGCTCGTCTCACTATCGCAAGGTCAACTCAGCTGCCCATCCTTCTAACATCTTGTCATTAAATGAGTACCCTGGATATTTGTTCAAGAGGTATAGGGAGGTATTTAATCAGTCGATTGGCACAAGCTGCAGGTCGACAACAAGAGTAATGCCGCCAATACTCTGACCTGTGTAAACAAATGAACATTGCTTGCTTGTTTGATTGCTTGGCTGCATGCAAATGCTTGCCTGCTTGCTTCCTTGATTGCATGCTCGCTTAGGGCAAAGCGATTTATTTCCCCAAAGTACCTATGGGATTCTTAAAACGAATCGTACAGGATTGTTTGAAATCAACAACCCAGACCAGATAGTTCACGGTCACGTAATTTCAGGCTATACACTGCCTATTCACTTTATTATTTCTAATGTTAACAAATAGAAGGTTTCGAAACTTTATAGATCGCACTGGCCTGTCGACATAAGCGCTCCTACCACTATTTTGTAATTAATTGATTTTTACGGCAACTAGTCTCAGCACAGTTCAATGAATTTGGGCATATTCTATTTCTGGGATTATTATAGTTGACAGCTGATTCCCGTTAGTCGCAGACAACATGAGCGCTTTGCAACAGCGTATCTAATAAATTTTGACTAGTTTTTAAATTTCAGCATAAGTTAGCAGTTACAACTAGTTGGTGTTAGTTATTCGATGTCATAGGTCGTCATAAGCCTGGCTTAAGATATTAAGCAAAGTCTATTAAACACAACAGGATTAATACGAAATTGTGCGTAGTATCTTGGGATAAGTTCGGAGTAAATTTAATAAAATCAAATATACGCAGTTTAGTCAGGAAAGGCAAACCAGCAGAAAATGACAGCAACTAATAAGATAAAGCATTAGCTAGCTTGAACATATATTTTGACAAGATTAATGCATCCTCAAGAAACTGGCCGGTCAGCGTACCAGCTTTGGTTGCATGAGCAAGAAAAACATTGCACGGCCAAGGCCCTCTGTTCATTCGAACTTAAGTTGAGCCTACTTTCTTAGCATAATTATAACAGTTTCTTTCGCCATTAACGGTGCTTAAATTAAAATTTAACCATCATTAAAAAAGAAAATGAAAGAGGCAGATAAGTATCTACTTTGCCGCCGTTTCTTGAAAAGGCACTCTGTCTCTGAGTGGTAAAAAATTTCAAAATTGCGAGAAACAGCGAAACATCTTTGGACATTGATATTTCCGCTGTTTCTCGCAACTTTGGCAAGAAACCTCTTCAAAACCGAACGTGATGACGACTATATGCTGCAGAAGCATGCAGTATTCTTCGCGAAAGTGAAAAGCAACCTTCAAAAGCCTGCAGGAAGCACAACTCGCGTTTGTCTGTGTCATTATGTCACCATGTCACCATGATCGAGAATCCGATTACGTTTTAACGCTTCAATTTTTCCAACAGTGACACACCATAGTTCATGGGATTGGAACACGGGGTGCAACATGAAAGAGTTGAGTACAACTCCATTCAGCTTAAGAGCACTCCTTGTCACCTCTTAGACACAAGGTCTCCCAACTTGGCTTTTCATGTATATAAAGCATTCACAGTTTCATTAAAAATACTTTTATAGCATTTTTGTGACATAAGATGGATTTTTTCACAAGAGGAATTGCTACGGCACTGATGTAGGCTTAATATACCCGAATACAAAAAGCCTTGGGAAGACAGCCTTGGACTCTGTGAATTTAACATTTGTCGGCTATTTCACTCTGAGATACAACACCGAGAGGAATAATTGCCAGCTCCTTGATCATGAGATCAATTTATAAGAACATGAGTCAAGACTTTCCATGAACAAAGGACATTTTAGTTAGAAAAAGGTCAGAATTTAGGGACAGTTAGTGCCTGACAAAATTCACTAGTCCAGGTTTGATTCCCAGCATTTGTGATCTGTCACTAGTGGAACATGATGTTCAGACAATGTACAATTTTTGTCAATTCCATGTTGCGTGCATTTAGCAAAGATTATGTTGAAAATTTAAAAGGTCGCAACTAGCTCACGACTGCTAATCAGCGAATTGACCTCTCGACATAAGCGCTCTGGCAACAAGTTGGCATCTAGTTCCTTTTGGACGGCAACCATTCGGCGCACAGTTCCAAAAAGTTGGGCATGCTCTACTTTTGCTAATGGTTGAAAAATGATTTCCGTCAGTCACAGCCCTCTTGCGACTGCGATCAACTGTATCCAATAATTTCGGACTAGTTGTTAACATTTTAACATAAGCAGTTACAGTTAGCGTTAGTTCTATCATATCGTAGGTCTACAATAGCCTGCCTTAAGATTGAAGAAAGATGTTGCCTAACCATTAAAAGGAAAGAAATTGGATATAAGAAGACTGAATAGTACATTAAATATATTCTGACTTACGTTTCTTTTTCCTCTGACGATCTCTCAGTTGTTAGTACACTTCTAAGTTTGTACCTGGAATTTGAAAGGTAATCTTGAAAATAATATCTATCATCTTCATTGGTATATATATTCATTTCTTCAGCTCTATCTATCTTTAGCTTCGGTACATTCAAGGATTCAGTACGTTGAAATGAGTTTTCGGAAGCCATAATTAGCAAACAGGACAACAAACTATCGACCTTTGATTGAATACCGATGATAATTTACTCAGCTGCGGCAAATACGCTCGATGTAGGCAAATACAATACCAAATATCATTAAGATTGATTGTTGTAATGTTTATTACTGCATTTTATGTTTCCTTGCATAGCAGTAGCAACTTGCTCGTCGCTATTACGTGTTCGCTCGATATCCTGATAGAGGAACAACGAAAGTGTTGGCTGCAGTTGTTTTCGAACCACTTCGTCGCCTTGCTTTAACAGCTGTGAACTCTAACAGAACCAGTTCACTGTATTTTCTGATAACCGAACCGATGAACATGCTCTGTAGCTGTTTTTAAAGCATCATTGCAGCCTTGTGTACAAATTCTGTGCACTCTCCGAACATTAAACCGTTCTGCATCCGAGCGTACTTGATGCGTCAAGAATTGGCGCTCTGTAGCTTACTATACTAGAAACTAGAACAGCAGTTTAGAACTTTCCAATGAATAATGAATAAAACGCTATGGACACAACCTTAGCCCAAGAATACAGTAATCAAGTTTTAAAGTGTTGTGATGAGTTAATTATAGTTCTGCCACGGACAATATCTCGACGGTAGACAATGGATTCGTACAATAGAATGGTGAATTTTGCAAGAAAGCAGAATGAATTAAGTAACGTAACACTTAAAAGCACAGCACGAAATCTGTAATGAGCTATTACAATGCATTTTGCGTACAATTAATAATTTATTTCATCCGAGTAATAGCTGATAAGGGCAGGGGGAGTTACGCCAGATCTCCTAAGCGCAAAAATGTCGAAAAGGACATGTCGACGGATGAAGTACTTCGATTTTTCGATGTTCGATATAATTTGCGCAGTGGAGATCCGGATTTGAGCCCAATATCCACTATCGCAAAAATATCGAAGCGGAAAATTTTCATTCAATCTAGTTGGCTAATCGGAATGTCGCGGCGGAAAATGTCACCGGCGAAAGTTTATCCGTCCTTTCGCGGCTCGATATCTTGGCACCTAGTCAAGATCCTGATTTAAGACAAATCAAGATCTCCACTATAAGAACAAAAAGAATGGAAGCGGAAAATTTTCATGAAATCTGATTGGCTAATCGGAATGTCGCGGCGGAAAATGTCACCGGCGAAAGTTTATCCTTCCTTTCGCGGCTCGATATCTTGGCACCTAATCAAGATCCTGATTTAAGACAAATCATGATCTCCACTATAAGAACAAAAGAATGGAAAAAATTTTCAGAATTCTGATTGGAATCGGAATGTCGCGGCAAAATGTCACCGGCGAAAGTTTATCCTTCCTTTCGCGGCTCGATATCTTGGCACCTAGTCAAGATCCTGATTTAAGACAAATCATGATCTCCACTATAGGAACAAATAGAATGGAAGCGGAAAATTTTCATGAAATCTGATTGGGTCGAAATTTGTTATCGGAGATTTGTGATGAAACATGTCGCCGAGTGATTTTTCTAATTTTCGAGGCTCGACATTTTGCGAATAGCGCAGATTTGACTCTGCCCGTGTCACAAGTATTCGACGCCGCTGATGCAATTCGCGGTCGGAACCAAGAAAGATGACAGAAAAGAACAATTTGCCTAGCGACACAAAACCACACAAGCTAAACGATTGAGTCCCCCTCTCCTTTTCTATCCGAATTTAGGCCGCTGTCTTTTCACGGATGGACGAAGAAAACGTCCCATATTTGTCGTGCAGCACATAGCATAAGCAAGCTGCGTAGTTTGAGTAGCAGTAAAGCTAAACCCTGATTAATAAGAACTCACGTTAATAAGTCAAACAGAACTCCCCCCCCCCCCCGAAGATAAACTTCGAACGATTCTACTATAATCAAAACAACCAGCAAAGTAAAACTGTTCACGACGTCAGAAACACCAAACACTGAAATTGGCTTCAATACTCTGTCAAATACAGCACCTGCACAGCTATTATGTTTGGTTAAATTGCTACTAGGAAGGCTGATTATGTTGTTGCTGGCACGCCCCTGCTAAATTTTTACACAGCTGAAACAGTCGATAAAGAAAATTTTAACTGTTCATGGACTTCAAACAACGATCAAACGAGTTTAGAGCTTTATAAAAAATATCAACATAAATTTTTGGTTCAATGCAACGTTCCGTTCATTTAACGGTGTACTCAAATTTTTTCCATGCCAGCCTCTTAACTTTAGCAAGGCTAAATACTTGATCCTTCCTTTTGCATTGAAACTGAAGCCACTACCCAAGGTGGTGTATCACAAGGCTCGCAACTTGCTCCTTTTATATTACTGCTGCATCGGAACCCATTTAAATTGATGTACCGCAAGAATCAATTATGTCCTTTTTCAATCACTAATAAAGCCGGGGCAATGCATGTTGATGCATCACAAGGCTGAATACTTGCTCCTTTTTTATTACTATTGGAGCCAAACTCATGCAGTTGATATCTTGCAAGGCTCATTACTTGTTGCTTTTCTTGTACTACTACAGCAAAGATGATGTACCGCAAGTATCATTATTTGTTCCTTTTCTATTAAATTATTTTCTACTATAGTTATACAAGTTGGCGTATCTCGAGAAATATCAAGTAACTGATGTATCTCAAGTATATATCAAGTTACTCGCTTTTTTTCTATTACTATTAGAGCCAAAAACCGGATGTTACTTGCTCCGCCCATGTAAGTTGATATATGACAGGGATTTCGACTTGGTCCTTTTTATGTCCGAAGGACATATTAAGAGGGTGTTCTGGAACGCATGTATGCATAGAAAATAGGTAGGTAGATAGATAGGTAGATAGGCATATAGACGCTTTTTGCTGCCAAAACGTAACAAAAGATAAACCACAAATAATAGGAAGTAAACTTTGAAGTCGTCGTAAGGTTACTACTGAAGCTAAGCACATGGGATTAGATACGTAGCTACATTGCAAAGAACGTGGCTTTCTTATTAATATTGCACCTAACCCACGCACTATAATGTATTGCAAGGATCATTCCTGACTCCGTAGTCTAATCTCATAGGAGCCTAACTTCAAGTTGGTGTATCCAAAGGCTCACTATTTGTTCCTTTTCTACTAAAGCCAACTCCGAAAGTTTTGCGACTATTGTTGGTAGTGACATATTCAGATTATTTACTTATCCGCAATGATAGCTTCGTAAACAAGACCTGTTTGCAAATTATTCACCTTAATCAACTTGACGTAAACCTAGAGAATAGACAGATGCTTCATTTCACATATATTCAAGAAATATTATTTGCAAACATTACATACATAAATACATTGAGAAACAGTTTAAATTTTGATGCAAAACCTGTAGTACTCCCCGTCTTGAGTAAAACAACCTGTAGGCCTTATCAAGAAACATCAGTTATCAGGAAAAGAAAAATGTTAAGTTAAAAAATTTTTACAAAGTAAAGGATGTGAGGAAATGATTTATTCACGAAAAATGTCTTTGAAACAACGAATGCAGCTGCTTGTAAGGTTAAATTCAATTTCCAAGGCGTGTGTTCAAACATCCATTCTTATACACTATCAACACAACTATTCTATGCAGAAAGCTTGAGAGAAGTACTGCAAGGCTCATTCCTTGCTCCTCTTCATTGCAGTACCTTTGATATTATCCCTTCGCGTGTTCCAAAAACTGCCTTATCACAAACATCAGCTTTTACAAATTATAGTGCACATGTAGCCATCTAATATGCTCAAAAGAAATCTATTTTTAGCTTCTTATCTAACACAGTATTCTAAGATGTTGCACCAGATATATACTTAACAACTAGACTACACTATTTAATACCATGCTACTGCTATAGTTTTAAAAGCATACTCTTTGGTATAACACTGTAACATTGCTATACAAAATATATATAATAGCTAAATTGGCGTTCTGTAGCTCACTAAATATGGGTACACCATACTAAAATATAATATTTCATACCATACATGCTTTAATTTGCTGTATTTCACAAAATTAAAATATATTTTTCTGAGCTATATTTTACTTAATATACGAAATTAAGCTTCACAATTTCATACCATACTTAACTTTGTTGAACCATGCTTCTCTATATTTCACTAGAGTATTATACTCTTCGAAACTATACATGCTACACATGGTATGCTATAGCACTCTCCTAAACTATTCTATACCTTCCTTCGCTTTGCTATACTATTCTTATACTATATAGTAAACTTCATCATGCTACAGCATACTCGAGTCTCTAAGTCTTATGTTTTTTCTATCTTTGATAAATTTGTGAAAAATCATTGAGTTAAAAAAAGCCTGAGATCTCTCAACATTCTGTTTGGGGAGAAATTCACATCGTGTGCGCAACAGAATCGAATGGACGAAATTACATGAATTTCCTGACGTCGAGAGCTATCAAGCCTTCGCTAAAACTGCTATGAAACACTACTGATGCTATCCTTATGCCATGCTAGCTTTGCCCTATACTTAGTTCTAAGTAAACAATAAAATCTTGCTTCGAGAACTGTCAAGCCTTCGCCAAAACTGCAATGATCAAATACAGATGGTATCTTAAAGGCATGCTAGCTTTGCACTATATTCAGCTCTAAGTAAACAAAATCTTAGTTGGCAATCTTGAAAAAAGCATACCAGTTACTTCTAGCCTTCTTCCCTCTTGATCTGTCCATTTCAAACGCCTAGAACAAACTTGGTCAAATGCAGATTTCGATCAGTTGCATTGAACAACGCCCTTCTGAGCTAGCTATACCTGTCTTGATTTACAACTTGTACAGCGAAACAACGAAAAGTTTTAATTAAAATACAAAACAAAGACGACCTGAGAAATTCACGGGTGACATGAACTTCTTTTCAAGATAAGATCCTACTACCTATGCTTGTATGAACTTCTTTGAACAAGGAACCACGGAAACAAAAACACCGGAGCAAAAAATTATCAAGCAAACAAACAATTCATCGTTTAAAGATGGATAGACTTGGTTGAAGTATATTCAAGAAGCAAAATTTATCACGACAGCTGCAGCCTAGTTTTTCAAACTCAAAACAGCAAGGAGGAGTGCTTTCGTCTGATAGAAAAAAACAGGTTAAGGAAACTGCACCTGCAAGATCAGCGTTTCACACATCGTATCTTAAACATGTTTACATTTCATAGGCCTACGCACAAAAGTTAACACTTCAAGCAATATAACAATTTACAATTATAAAACATCGTATCTCAAACGTGTTTACATTTCACAGAACATTGCCCTAAATTTTACACTTCACACAATCACATAATAGCTACGTTTTTAATTTTCACACATTATAACTCAAGCGTGTTACAAGTCCATGCATAAAAGTTTATACTTCATATATTCACAGAAGTTCGTAATTTTCAAACATCGTATCTCAAACGTGTTTACATTTCACAGATCCATGCATAAAAGGTTACACTTTACAAAATTAAACAAATAATTTCTACATTTCAAACATCGTATCTCAAACAATTTTAAATTTTATAGATTTATGCACTAAAGCTCACGCTTTTCACAATCACACATTAAGTTTTTACTTTTCAAACATCGTATCTCAAGCGTGTTTAAATTTCACGGACCTATGAAAAAAGTTTACGCTTCACACAATTACAGACAATTAGTTTCAAACATTGTATCTCAAACATGTTTACGTTTCACGGATCCATGCACAAAAGTTTACACTTCACACAATTACAGACAATAAGTTTCAAACATTGTATCTCAAACATGTTTACGTTTCACGGAGATGTGAACAAAAGTTTACACTTCACACAATTACAGACAATAAGTTTCAAACATTGTATCTCAAACATGTTTACGTTTCACGGATCCATGCACAAAAGTTTACACTTCACACAATTACAGACAATATGTTTCAAACATTGTATCTCAAACGTTTACTTTTCACGGATCTGTGAACAAAAGATTACGCTTCACACAATTACAGACAATAAGTTTCAAACATTGTATCTCAAACGTGTTTACATTTCACGGATCTATGAACAAAAGCTTACGCTTCACACAATTACAGACAATAAGTTTCAAACATTGTATCTCAAACGTTTACTTTTCACGGATCTGTGAACAAAAGTTTACGCTTCACACAATTACAGACAATAAGTTTCAAACATTCTATCTCAAACATTTTTACATTTCACGGATCTAATGCACAAAAGTTTACGCTTCACACAATTACAGACAATTAGTTTCAAACATTCTATCTCAAATATGTTTATAATTCACGGATCTAATGAACAAAAGTTTACGCTTCACACAATTACAGACAATAGCTTTCAAACATTGTAACTCAAACGTGTTTATATTTCATTATATTTCATAGATCTACGCACAAAAGTTTACTTTTCACACAATTACAGACAATAAGTTTCAAATATTGCATCTCAAACATGTTTACGTTTCACGGATCTATGCACAAAAGTTTGCGCTTCACACAATTACAGACAATAAGTTTCAAATATTGTAACTCAAACGTGTTTATAATTCACGGATCTAATGCACAAAAGTTTACGCTTCACACAATTACAGACAATAAGTTTCAAATATTGTATCTCAAACGTGTTTACATTTCACGGATCTATGAACAAAAGTTTACGCTTCACACAATTACAGACAATAAGTTTCAAATATTGCATCTCAAACATGTTTACGTTTCACGGATCTGTGAACAAAAGTTTACGCTTCACACAATTACAGACAATAAGTTTCAAACATTGTATCTCAAACATGTTTACGTTTCACGGATCTAATGCACAAAAGTTTACGCTTCACACAATTACAGACAATAAGTTTCAAACATTCTATCTCAAACATTTTTACATTTCACGGATCTAATGCACAAAAGTTTACGCTTCACACAATTACAGACAATAAGTTTCAAATATTGTAACTCAAACGTGTTTATAATTCACGGATCTAATGCACAAAAGTTTACGCTTCACACAATTACAGACAATAAGTTTCAAATATTGTATCTCAAACGTGTTTACATTTCACGGATCTATGAACAAAAGTTTACGCTTCACACAATTACAGACAATAAATTTCAAATATTGCATCTTAAACATGTTTACGTTTCACGGATCTGTGAACAAAAGTTTACGCTTCACACAATTACAGACAATAAGTTTCAAACATTCTATCTCAAACATTTTTACATTTCACGGATCTAATGCACAAAAGTTTACGCTTCACACAATTACAGACAATTAGTTTCAAACATTCTATCTCAAATATGTTTATAATTCACGGATCTAATGAACAAAAGTTTACGCTTCACACAATTACAGACAATAAGTTTCAAATATTGTATCTCAAACGTGTTTACATTTCACGGATCTATGAACAAAAGTTTACGCTTCACACAATTACAGACAATAAGTTTCAAATATTGCATCTCAAACATGTTTACGTTTCACGGATCTATGCACAAAAGTTTGCGCTTCACACAATTACAGACAATAAGTTTCAAATATTGCATCTCAAACATGTTTACGTTTCACGGATCTATGCACAAAAGTTTGCGCTTCACACAATTACAGACAATTAGTTTCAAACATTCTATCTCAAATATGTTTATAATTCACGGATCTAATGAACAAAAGTTTACGCTTCACACAATTACAGACAATAAGTTTCAAACATTGTATCTCAAACATGTTTACGTTTCACGGATCTAATGCACAAAAGTTTACGCTTCACACAATTACAGACAATAAGTTTCAAACATTCTATCTCAAACATGTTTACGTTTCACGGATCTATGCACAAAAGTTTGCGCTTCACACAATTACAGACAATTAGTTTCAAACATTCTATCTCAAATATGTTTATAATTCACGGATCTAATGAACAAAAGTTTACGCTTCACACAATTACAGACAATAAGTTTCAAATATTGCATCTCAAACATGTTTACGTTTCACGGATCTATGCACAAAAGTTTGCGCTTCACACAATTACAGACAATAAGTTTCAAATTTTGCATCTCAAACATGTTTACGTTTCACGGATCTATGCACAAAAGTTTGCGCTTCACACAATTACAGACAATAAGTTTCAAATATTGTAACTCAAACGTGTTTATAATTCACGGATCTAATGCACAAAAGTTTACGCTTCACACAATTACAGACAATAAGTTTCAAATATTGCATCTCAAACATGTTTACGTTTCACGGATCTGTGAACAAAAGTTTACGCTTCACACAATTACAGACAATAAGTTTCAAACATTGTATCTCAAACATGTTTACGTTTCACGGATCTAATGCACAAAAGTTTACGCTTCACACAATTACAGACAATAAGTTTCAAATATTGCATCTCAAACGTGTTTACGTTTCACGGATCTGTGAACAAAAGTTTACGCCTCACTCAATTACAGACAATAAATTTCAAAAATTGTATCTCAAACGTGTTTACGTTTCACGGATCTATGCACAAACGTTTACGCCTCACACAATTACAGACAATATGTTCAAACATTCTATCTCAAACATGTTTACGTTTCACGGATCTAATGCACCAAAGTTTACGCTTTACACAATTACAGACAATAATTTTCAAACATTGTATCTCAAACGTGTTTACGTTTCACGGATCTATGCACAGGTTTACGCCTCACACAATAAGAGACAATGAGTTTCAAACAATGCATCTCAAACATGTTTACATTTCACAAGGGGCAAGGTCCTTACTACTCCACAAGCACATTAAGAAGACCGTGTTCAACTAGAAGGACTTTGAACACGAAATACCACGAATATGCCACGTTTCCTCGAGTGGCATACCACAATTGATGGGATTCGAAGCTGAACTGTATGATTGGAGAGACATACAGCCAAAAGTTTCCATTTAGCTTTGTGTTTCGGCTATGCTGAGGCTTCTTGTGCAATACATATTAATAAGCACTATGAGCACTGTACTAATTTATAAGCACTGCTGTTGTGGATATGCACTACTGTGGTGGTATTTTTGCGTACTGCGGTGGATACGCACTACTGTGGCTGGTAATTATGCTTGATTTGGTAGTATTATTATGCTTGAAGTGGTGGGATTTCTTGCGTACTGTGGTGGAAACGCACTACTGTTGTTGGTAATTATGCTTGATTTGGTGGTATTATTATGCTTGAAGTGGTGGTATTTCTTGCGTACTGTGGTGGATATGCACTACGGTGTTGAGTTATTATGCTTGATGTGGTTGGTTATTATGCTTAAATAGGGATATTTCTTGCGTTCTGTGGTGGATAAGCACTACTGTGGTGGGCTATAATGCTTGATGTGGTGGGTTATTATGCTTGAAGTGGTGGTATTTCTTGCGTACTGTGTCGGATACGCACTGCTGTGGTTGGTAATTGCGCTCGATTTGATGGTATTATTATGCTTGAAGTGGTGGTATTTCTTGCGTACTGTTGTGGATACGCTCTACTGCGGTGGGCTATTATGTTTGATGTGGTGGGGTTATTAAGCTTGAAGTGGTGGTATTTCTTGCGCACTTGAATACTGTTGTTCGATACAGTGTGCGTATAGAGCGCTAGGTTGTTAATACATCGTACAATGAACTTTGCGAACGTGGACAGAAAATCGAAGCTTAAAAAGCTATAGCTCTTGAATTATTGATGTTTCAGCTCCATTAATCAACTGATTAAAAGAAATCTTGAACCATTCAAAAATAAGATTCTCTTTCTCATGCCACATCATTCAAGATTCATCTATATACAGCTAATCAATTATCTGAGGCCATTGAAAGACAAACATCAAAAATCGATCAGCTCTAAACCTAAGCTACTTTGAATGACGGTTCTTAAACTACTTAATGGTACTATGAATCAATCGATTATTAATAAACAAATGAGTTTAATACCGTTTATATTGTACCGACCATCTAGTCGGCATATGATATATCAACGCAAAATGACAATTATTTGATACTTTCTCTTAAGCAACAGAGTATAAGCATAATTATATCTTGGCTTTTTAGCTGTTTTAACTCCTTTATATGAATTGCTAAGTCCCCTATCTGCATTCTATATCCTGCATTAGTTCTGAATTCTCAATTGCTACGCTCTCTCTTGACACCTCCCAATCCTGCCATTCAGAGAAAGGTTTCACACCTTGAAGTTTTGCTCCCTCTGTCCGGGGCCCGAGCCCAAGCGATACGGATCTTGGTGGTATACTTTAAATGTGATAACCCCTATATCACGCTGTTCTTTAATATAACCCCACACAAGTTTTTTGTATCCTGCAACCCTGCTTATAAACAAGCATCAAGGAGGGCTGTAAAAAGTAGGCGTCAGCGACTCGAGACCGAGGCCAACCGCTCACTCAATAATGCTTGATTAAGAAAGGCTGGTGATACAAACCGAGTTGATAGAAAAAGGGTAGCTATAGACCTGGTTTCTATAGTTATCGCTATTGAGTTGAACTTTTTGGACGCTAAGCTACCAGGCAGTTTCAGCGATCTCGGTTTGGTGTTAGATTCAGCTTTATGAGCGATAATTGGGACTCGTGTACTGGGTTAGACAGATGACCTAACGGCCAAAATATAACGAACAAGGAAATTTTCTTGGTCCTGGTTCAAAATCAGAGGAGAAGTATAGCTAGAAAAGACGATATGGGGAGGAGATTAATACTTCATAAATTTCCATTATTTCAATTCGGTATACGTCGCTCGTAAAATTTTTAGCATGAACTGAACGGCCAGTAAGGCAAAAATGGATAACGGAAATTCAATTTTCTTATAAAATCAGGATATTACTAAGCTAAAAATATTTCCAGTTAAGCATGAATTCTGGCTAACCAGTATTTTCCTCTTGCCAATAAATGTATACTTGATGACGTAATGACCACTGTAAAGCTATGGCTAAACTAGGAGACTTGTGGCCCGCGACAATGTATTCGGCGTGTCTCCCAGGCTGGCTAAACATGCGAGTTTCAAGCGAGTAACACGTCCCTTAGTCATTTGCATGTCAAGTAGACAAGAAATGTTTCTGTTGTCCCCCAGAAACATTTGCGTGTCTCTTGTTGCAAATTTTGTCGCGCGCTATAAAGTTTCCGAGGTGGCTAAACTGGGAGACATCGAGAGGACATCAGTGTCGCGCGTGACATGTCTCATAGTTTAGCCGATAGGCCTTAAAAAATATTTTGCATAACAGGTGACTGGTGTGCGAAAGGCCTGAATTATCTTGCTAGCGATGCAAAAAACACATTGAAATTGCGGAAAATCCATAACTATGTTTTCCACACAGCTTAATCTGGATTTAAGCCACAATAATGACATAATCCACGCTGCAGTACTTATAGAGAACGGAATTTTGTGTTCGGGTGTAGCTTATTCATCATTTATGCGACCACTTGCTCAAACAAACCGCTGAGTAGCAAGTCCAAAAACGGCTAATTATCTTCTATGTTTGATGACATATTGTGAGGTTGCCTGAATACCTGCTCTTAGGCCTATAGGCCTATGAATGAATTTCTAGAAAAGGCCTATGAATGAATTTCTAGAAAAGGCCTATGAATGAATTTTTAGGAAAGGGTTTATTAATAAAAAAGCCCTTTTTCTAGAGACTCCCTGTAAGATACCTACTTCAAGAGACTTCTTATAGGATTTAAGAATCTCGTAGAACTACACAGAAATCATTCTGAAACCTCAGGAAATTCCAAGTCAAGAGCTCAGCTGCAATTTATTTCAGGACATTGCGATTCCTGAAACTCTTGTAATTACTGTTTATATCAATTTGAAATGATAAGTAAGCATATGAATACATAGATCGCTGGGTTAAAATGATTATTAACGTTATATCTGTTTCGCAAGAGAAATTATTAAGAAACAGAAATTTGAAGAACTTCGACCGGCCCAATGTTTTTTTTCTGAGAAAATTAATCTTCTGAAGCAGACTGGACTGTGAAGTGCGCAAATAGTAATTAGCTGTCCTAATAACCTGTTGCTGCTTAAACAAATTGAATAGTTGTTTGCAGTTGCGATGCAAATTGTATAGCTACAGTCCAAAATAAAAGAAATTCGAAAAACTAGGAACAGCTCTTGCTGCAACTATGCATCTTCCGTTGATGACATGAGTCAAAACCCATTTTAAAGAAACATCATCAAATTTAGGAACTTGGGTTGCAAATACTGTATTTCGTCTGACGATTTTGACCAAAAAGTGGATAATAGGGCATCTGCAACCTGCACTGAAAATTAGGCCTAGAATCTCCATCTATATTGGATGAATAAGGATAATCTTACTGAATCCAATTTAAACTTTTTTCTTAAACTAAGCTTTAGCTGCAGCATGAATTTTCCCCACATTGAAACATTTACAGTAAGCATCCCTGACAGCATGGTTCTTATTTTTCACTGATTTTCAAGAATTTTTTAACTAAGAATTCCTTAAATTGCAAAAAAGTTGAGCAGAATCCTAAGATAGCTATGTTGTTCTTATAAAAAAGCTGCAACTCCCTTATATAAAAAAGCTTGGCAACCCAAGCTACCACCTCGAGCAAACTTTGATTATTGATGCAAAGAAATCGGTGAGTTTAGGTAGGAATTTCTCATAGGCTTCGTGACCAATTTTCTTGGTTTCTATGTCAAATTTTGCCTGAGTAATAATAGAGGATAGAGATCTAACAGATGAGTGTATTAGAAGCTCTTTATTGAGAAATATATTGCTTAAATGACAGGTAGCTATACTGTAAACAAGTGACACTCGATAATACGAAAAGGACTTATATAGTACAAGGCATTGGAGATGTGATTTTTGTATGTATGCATTCTCTTTACTGTATTCCATTTTTCGCACTTTCGACATCGAAGATGTAGATTACTAAGAGAGACTGCTGAAACCAACCCCAAGTCGACTTCTAAGTCACACTCTATAATAACAGAAGGTCGAAAGGCCTCAGTGAAGCAAGAAAAATTCTGTAAATATTACCACAGATATATCTACTTTACCTAATGTCGAAGAGATGTGGAGAAACATAAGCAAGTGCGAAACTATAAGGAAAAACATGTACTTAATAGCCGATAGCAGGTTTTGGCAAATTTGAGGTGAAAAAGATGGCAGGTCGCGTACAAAACATCCCAAGTTTACATGCTTGAAACACGAAGATTTATCATACGCAAAGAGACACGCTTCGTCTATTGAATTGGAAAGAAAGCATGCAGCAACGATTGCTCATAATCAGAAATAAACAAAGACAATCACCTTGGATCTTGCGCTAGCCTTGGAGGTAACGGCGAATGAAGGTACGGAACGCCTGATTTCCTTGTCTTTTCTTCATAAAATCGAAGAGAATCATAAAAAGCTGTTCTTGTTGGTTCCATCAGATGTTGATAAAAGCGATGTTTAGGCCTCCATTTTCAGACATGTTGTCGTTGATTAAATCGGAAGCTTAGCCGCAATGTTTTCAGTTAACAAATACACTGTGCACCTGCAGTAGTCCGAGTAATGAATAAAAAGCGAATTTTCATATCAAATAGATATTCAAGTCCTGTTTCTCAAGGCTATGCATACACGTCGTGATCAAATGGATTATTATGAATCGTCACAGTGGCTTTTATAATTGGGCTGTATTTGCAAGACTCGAAGCAGATGTTACGATGAGCCGTGCCTGAAGCGCATAAAGAATTATCACAGAAGTAATAATAGCAACACACAAATTCAAAGCTTTAATATTCCCGTGGTTTAGGACATCTGTTGGTGAATTAGTTATAAAAGTCTTTTGTGTTATTTCACTAACAAATAAAAGGCGCGAGCTAGGCGAAACTGTGCTAAAATGGGGTGAACATAGTCGTCTATATATGAAAGTAATTAGATAGAATATTACCAGTTGTTGTGTCAACATAATACAAGCTAGCTCTTCTAGCACTTTAGACCGTAAGTACCCTATTAAAGGCATCTAGTTTCTTTGAAGCTGATTTCATACCTTACACTTTTTTTTAATAAGCAACTTGACTTTCGTCAAGCCCTCAAAGTTGCTTAAATTTTAGACATTACAGCCCTCAAAATTGCTTAAACGTTGCTTAAAATTTTTTGTACCTACTAACCACCCCAGTCATCGCGGGTCAAAACCGTCATCTGTTAGGCCTACAACATGATTTTTGGGAGACAGTAAGTGGAAAAACGTTGGCTAACGAACTTCAACATGCAAAATATAAGAACAAAGAACAATTTCCTAACACAAGAAAGAGAATAAGCTTAGTTGTTTGACTTCTTAGTTGCTTACAGTAATTCAATTGAGCCCTCAAGTTGCTTAATGTTAAGGTCAGTTCAGTCCTAGTTGCTTATTGAGCGGTTGCTTATTAAAAAAAAAAGTGTACCATTGTTAAGCATGTATAAAGCATAACACAAGAACATTAGAGGCCAGTAGCGCACATGAAGGTTAAAGTGAAAATACAAGTAAAATATACGAAACAAACAAAATAGAAACGAAGAGACAGACAAACTACAAGAAACAAAGCTTGGGAAAAAAACTAAGTTTCTTAATTTTTTGTTGCTTATAGTACTGAAAGTTTCTTAAACGTTTCTTAAGACTAACATTCTACATAGCCTCTTGCCAGATACAAAAAACAAAGGATAGAAATACAGCAAAGAAACCACTGAGAAAAGATCCTTTTACACATTTGTGAGTAAACTGCATGCGGAGAGCAGCAATTCCTAGCAGAAGAGAGAACGACAAAGCGAAGAACACTCCACAAAGCAAAGCATGCATACACGGAAAAGCAAAGAATAGAAAAGCATGTATCGGTCTGTTCTCTGAAATCCCCGGTCTCGATCTTTAAACATGGTTTTAAATCCATTGTGCAAACTTCTTTAATGGTAGCCCTAGATTTTCTATAATTGAAGTCTGAAGTGTAGTGTAGTGTAGTGTAGTGTAGTGTAGTGTAGTGTAGTGTAGTATAGTGTAGTGTAGTGTAGTGTAGTGTAGTGTAGTGTAGTGTAGTGTAGTGTAGTGTAGTATAGCGTAGTGTTATGTAATGTAGTGTAGTGTAGTTAAGTGTAGTATAGTACAGTGTAGTCTAGTGGAGTGCAGTGTAGTGTAGTTTAGTGTAGTATAGTGTAGTGTAGTGTAGTGTAGTGTAGTGTAGTGTAGTGTAGTGTAGTGTAGTATAGTGTAGTGTAGTGTAATTTAGTGTAGTGTGTAGTGTAGTGCAGTGTAGTGTAGTGCAGTGTAGTGTAATGTAGTGCATTGTAGTGTAGCGTATTTAGTTTAGTGTAGAGTAGTAAAGAGTAATAGTGTAATGTATTGTAGTGTAGTCTTGTTTAAAGTAGTGCAATGTAGCTCAATGAAGTGTAGTTTAATGTAGTGCAATGTAGCTCATTGAAGTGTACTGTTGTGCAGCGATGTGTAGTGTACTGTTAAAGCATAGACACAAACATAGTAAACACAGGGGAGTATGAAGATAGAACAAAACAGAACACCAGGTTAAGCCATGCATACTAACGCAGGGTAAGTCAAGAAATGCAAAGCAGTATACAGCAAACCTTAAATGAAGTAGAGAATTTGAGAGAGGCAAATGAAGCTACACTTTGCTGTACCATCTGCAATGCCAGCTGACATTGATTTCGCATATTTAGATGTTGACTTCATATGTAATGGTTTTTGTTATCTCACTGTGTTTACGTTCAATTAAATTCTCAATAGGACACAAAAAACATGAACAGTTGCACTGTTGAAAACGTAAGCAGGTTGAGCATTGCTTTCAACAAAAACTTCATGGCTGCGTCTTAATTTACTAGATATCTTATCACCAACACAACGCACCACAAGGACATAGCTCCACAACATCACAGAAAATCTGTCCAGTGTGGGATGCGTGGGATATTTCACTAGAAAAGGCAGGCGTGATACGATTTTGAAGGTCATGTGAGAGATTTTTTGAAGAGTTTTCCCTTGCAATGGTCAAAAAAGAGTTAGGGTTGTGCAATAATGTCACAAGCGACAGAAAAATGGACGTTGTAACCATCTTTGCATACCAGTGCTTAAACCATTCCAACAAGTGGAGGTTTCGTTTCTTAGGGACCAAGAGAGTGACAATGCAGCTATAGATACCCAAGAGTAGGACTACATAACATGGCATTTCCTCATCGTTTCATCACAGGCAAAGGCAAAAGAAATCACTTAGTAAAGCTTCAAATCGAGAGAAAGGACTGGGTAGCAAAGAATGATCTCTTAAAGAGTCTTTTTCAGAGAACAGTGGTCGCAATGCTTGGATTAGTCTTAGGCTATTCAGTGGACCCTCAGCACATGCAAAGACAGCATGTGTGTGCCTATTGCCTAACAAACTTAACTAACTTCTGAGATAGACGCAAAAAGTTACCTATATTACATTTTTACCTTGCGGCTTCTCCGTACCATACCGCTCCCAACTCATGTTCATTTTTCAAAAGTTGAAATCATTTATTTAAACATACACTGTGCTTTTTACTGCTATGGGGTGGAGCCTAAGGACAAAGAGCACATGTAGTCAAGGAAAATGCAGTTAATGCAGTTATGCAGTTATGCAGTTAACTTCGAAAACTTCTGATACACGCTTTTTTTATAAGGAACCACTTTATAAGGAACCCACATGTAGAAGGCCTGAAAATTTAAAGAACGTATACTACTAAAAAGAAAATCATTAAGGAACTTTTCAATGTTGCATGCTTTTATCACTCCAAATAATCAAGAATTAGAAAGCCGGTTCCATTCATTTGCAGTCGAAATCCACATAAATTGTACGTTAAGCATGTACCAAATGTTTCCTTGAGTAGTCCCAAGCTTTGCTCACATGCAAGTGTCTCTCTATTATTGTTATGACATGACCACTGTATGTGCAGTTAAAATTAAGGAACTATCAAGGAACTTTTTGAACTACGATTGCCTCAAAAGAGGTCCAAAAATAAGGAACTTTAAGAACTAGGCCTTGAGGTAGGTTCCTTATAAAAAAGTGTGTATTTTGTATTCCGAACATGTCATGGCAACAAAATGATGTCATCCATGATTTTGAGACATATAGTTTCTCTAATACAATGTCAATTATGACAACAAAATGAACAATTATTTCCAAAAATAATCCTTCCGAAATTTCAGTACAGAATTTTCCTTCAGAAATTTTTTGAAGTAGATACCCTGAGAGCATCGTATTAGACTAATTCCATGAGTCGCAGTTTTCGCTCCTTATGCCAATATCACTTCGAAAGGTCGCTCAGAACTATGAGCATTAGGCCATCCAATTCAATATTTTTAAGTAAATAGTTGTTGCTGTTGATAAAGATTGCTGTTTACGAAGAGTGGGACTTATGTAATGAGCTTAGGATCGCATTACATACAAATGCTATCAATGAATCATCACGATCAAGACAATGTTTTACGTGATTAATTCCCAGCAGTCAACAGGTGGATATATTGTTATCAATACGTTGCTCTTATTCAAGATAGATTTCATTCTTTGAATTTAACTACAAACATATTATGACATGGACGCGCAGGTGCAAGCGGAGTGCAAAGATTAATGATTATGGTCAAAGAAGCTTCGCGTGAGTGAGGCTGAGGCTGACACAGCATGATTTCAAAACGAGGCTTAGATAGACGATAAGATAAAATAACAAACCTCAGTTCGTCTTCTCCGTGAGGATTGGTGATCACTATAGACCTAAAAGTGTCAAAAATGGAGAATAAGTTATTAACGGCAGCGTATTCCCAGCCAGGACCAAACTGGATATATGTTCTTACTAATTCAGGGAAAAGTGAAAAGAACATTGTGAGCCCTTCTTCACGCTACCGAATCTGTAAGCACTACTGTGGTGGTATTTTTGCGTACTATGGTGGATACACACTACTTTGGTGGGTTATTATGCTTGATATAGTGGCATTTTTTGCACACTGTGGTGGCTTAGTACTACTACGGTACTGTGGTGGTGTTTCTTGCTTACTGTGGTGGTTACGCACTATTTTGGTGGGCTATTATGTTCGATGTAGTGGTATTTTATGCACACTGTGGTGGCTAAGTACTACTATGGTGCTGTGGTGGTATTTTTTGCATACTGTGGTGGGTACGCACTACTTTGGTGAGTTAATATGCTCGATGTAGTGGTATTTTTTGCATACTGTGGTGGATACGCACTACTTTGGTGGGTTATTATACTTGATGTAGTAGTATTTTTTGCATACTGTGGTGGATACGCACTACTTTGGTGGGTTATTATGCTTGATGTAGTAGTATTTTTTGCATACTCTGGTATATAAGTACTACAGTGGTGGTGTGGTGGCATTTTTTGCTTACTGTGGTGGGTACGAAATCATAGCACCACAGTAGTGCTTATAGATTCGCTAGCATGTTCTTGAATATGTTCAAGCAGAGCTCAAGATCTCAGCATGCCAAATGAGCCAGGTTAAAGCACTTTTTCAAGCGTCGGAAGTTGAGGGCCCTTCCACTTTTTGTTTGGCGCGCAGGGACAGCGCTCAACGGAAAGCGGTCGTAGCGGGCATTTTATTCTGAGCAGGTTCACGTTTTTTGGTTGCGTTGCCATGCGAGTAAAAAGATCTATACAGAGAATGTCTGGAAATCACACGTTTTCCTGGTAAACATAATGATTGTTCTAGCTCTGATTAATTTTGTCATTCGACGTACGACCCATGACACAACACCAGCTTATCACTGCAAGTCTCATCAAGCCATTGAAAATTCTCATCAATAAATGGCAAAAGACGAGGAGAAGGTTCTTTCTCCTAAGTTGACCGAAATCTCTGTACTTCTAATAGTGAAAAATACACTCATTTTTCATAAGAAACTGGTTCATCGATTATATAGTAGGGGCTCTTAGGCTGTGGCACTCTTAACGTAGCAAAAGTTTCTTAAAGAGTTTCCTAACTTTTCAAAAAAAAACTTTTTTTAATGTAATTTAAACTACAATTGATAGACTTCTGCGCTTTTTCTGAGTAAGAAGAGTTGAGAAAATAATGGATATCGAAACTCGAAGTGTCAATTGCTGGTAAACTAAAAAGCAACTTGAAAAGATATGTTAGTTATAGGTTGCTAAACGTATAAAGCTAAACGGGTTTTAGTCGCCCGTCTAGGCTTCTAGTCCACTCAAGAGGAGTCTTCAAGTTCACGGAAAGGGCTTACTTCTTGAAAAGGGCTTCCTATGAAAAAACGAATGTAATGGTCTATCGCTGTTTCAATAGATTTTCAGGTACCAACTCAAAACCTTTCATTAGCTTAAGGTCCCCATCAATCAGTCTAGTTGTAATGATGAACCATGACAAATGGGAGTAACAAGTAACTACCTGGCTAACTGCTAAGGTGTCAGCTCTTTTCTTACACGTTACCTGGCGCTCCTTGTTAACTCTCTACAAAGGATCCCGACAACAATTGGACTCTTCACACCTCGAAAGGAAACTGATCGTAACCCTCATCGTACAGATGATATCCTACAATGTTTTGCAAATCCACCATCTTACCCAGATGATACCCTACAATATACTGAACTTCCATCAACTTACGATGTTAAGCCTGCTTGCAGGCTCAACGCTTGGATCTGCAGACTGGCTAACGGTTCATATTTCACAGTCTTGTGCACCTACCACTGCACATCATCGGACACAAATATACAGTACTATATACAGCTGACTGATGGGAAAATTCTTTAGTACCATACAAATATACAAATATGTATGGTGCTGAAGACGGCTCGAGATAGCCGAAACACAAAACCAAACGGGAGAAAAGCCTTTTGTCTGTATGACTTGAAGACGTTGGAGCGTTACTCGACGAGTTCACTTGGCTCTTTAACTCAATGAATTTACCGCTGGCTCTCTGATCATGAAGTCCAAGTTCGAATCCCATCCGAAAAATCTATTCTAGTGTTTGCCATTCATGAAAATTATATTTAAATATATTCAGTACTGAAGAAGGCTCAACATAGCGGAAAAACTCCAAACGGAGAGCTCAGTTGAAACGCCGTTGGCTCTCTAGTCATGCATTCCAGGTTCGAATCCCATCTATCTTGAAGAATATATTCCAATATTTTTAGTAGTAAAGAAGGCTTAACATAGCCTAAAAAGGCCAAATGGGACAGCGTTTGGCTGCATGACTTGGAGAGTTACTCGGCGATTTCATTGAGCTTCTTGGCTCGTTTGAAACGCCGTTGGCTCTCTGGTCATGCTGTCTAAGTTCGAATTACATCTATTGTAGTATGCCAATCGTGGAAAAATCAGTTTGCCATTCACGAAGATAAGATGTAAATATGTTAAGTACTGAAGAAGATTCAACATAGCCGAAACACAAAGCCATAAACGGGAGGAAAGACTTTGCATGAGTTGGAGAGTAATTCAAAAATTTTATTGAGCTTTTTAGCTCGCTGGAAACGTCGTTTGCTCTCTGATCATGGAGCCAAGATCTGAATCTCATCTACTGTGGTATGCGACTCGTAGAAAAATCAGTACCCTACAAGCAGATGATAAGAATGTTTGAAGAAAGCAGAGATGCAGATATTCTGCTGAATTTGACTGAATACGATCGCACATTTTCAATGCAGTACAAGTAAATCTGCTAAAAAGCGTGGAAATCTTTCGGAAATCCGCATATTCAAGACAGATGTCTTGCAAGCAAGCCAGCTTTGTATTCACTTTTAAATGAGGCTAACTGAGAATGTAAAGAAGGAATACAAGATAACTGCTACCTGCTCTTACGAATAATATGTTTATCATATGGATTTCGTTCGTCACCCAATGTGCTATATCTTAAACATCTATTCAAAGTTTTCATCGCTTTTAGGTCGTTACTCGATCATAAAAAATTACGAAGAAATAATTGAAAAGGCCTTCCATGTACATTCTGGTAGCTTTACAGTGGAGATATTGATTTTACAGAGATCAAGGGGTAATTCACTCCTTGAAAATCTCTTACGCCTTTGCTGGAAGTCCTATTGTTTTCTCGGAAATCCCTTGAAAGTCCTTTTGTTTTAGTGGAAATCTCGTACGCCTTTTTGCAGAGTGAAATGCCCCTCGACAGAGATGACATATGGAGGAGGTGTTCTTACTTTCACTAATAATTATGAGTGGGTGCCTCAAGCCCCAAAACTCCTTGAAACCCCAGAACCCCATTGGAGCCCCCGGAATTGCTTATGAGTTACTTAAATCTTAGGTTACAGTGAGCCAGTCGTAGTTACAAAAATTCAAATTTTAGTATGTTTATCTCAGTTGACAAGATTTACAATGATGTACAAACAAACAACTCGAACGAATAATTGCAGCATTAGCAAAATATCTCTTGGGCAGTTGTTTACACCTTCTTCATTGAGGCCCCAAATTGCCCTCAAATTGCTAAACAAAATAACAGCCCTAGTTGCAATTAACCGAACGACTTCAATCGTTACAAACGCGTCAGTACGTCTTAGAGTAGCTCATTTCGTCTGAAGTATCCAGGCAAAGTTCACCTGCGTGACATTTCTCAATCTTACTTGTTATACTTAGAGAAACTTGAATCAAATAAGTGGTTTCAAGGAGATGTAATTAAAAAAGGATAGGACGTATAATATTTACAGGATGCACCTAACGTGTACTATTTCTGAGGTATACCAAAAACATTGCAGGCTGCTGATTTGTGTTCTGGGTGCTGACTGCCAGCTTGCTCTCGCAACATCGTTTATACATGTAAAAATACAAATCAGACTGGGGTTATAATCAAGAAAACTTAGCCACAACCACAGTTATAGCTTCCCTTCTATTCTTAATAGCCAACAGCGAACATAATCTTATCAAAGCACAACTAGAAATCACTACCAAATCATTCCTACCTACCTTCGAGAGTCAGAATCTCTCGAGATTTCCACTACATATGCACTGTTGTCCATTTTGCGAAAACAACCTTTAACCTTCCAAGCTTATGTTCCCTTAGATCATTTTTCTTAAATTACCTCGCTTCCAAACAAACTTAATTTGTGACAAACGATAGACTAATACCAATTAAAACATTCGATATGCGTAACTGCTGTTGCTACAGTACTAGCTATAACCTGCTAAAAAGTCTTTATTAATAGAATACCTACAACCCTAAAAAGCAGCTTATTTTGATGAGAACATTTGCAGGTGGTTCTGTAGATATTATTCAGTACTCAGTCATTTTTTTAAATTAATACACAACAACCAGATCTCGATAAAGCTGAATCAGCCACTATGTCATTGTTCAGAACAGTGCTCAATAATTGAAATAAGACTTTGACAAGATATAACTTTACATTACAATTAATCCGCACTGTCTACGACAACCTATATTACACTAGACTTCATTAACACACTCAATGTACTAAGCTACACCACATAACAATGGACTAACGTATTAATTGTACTGATATTGTACTATAATATTGCAGCATAAACTGCACTAAAAGATACTGTAGGTATATCACCATACCATATACCATACAATACCATACCATACCACACCATACAACACCATACAACACAATACAACACCATACAACACCGTATCATACCATGCACACTACGCCATACCTTACCATTCTTAACAATACCATACCATATTAAACTATACGATGCCATACCATACCAAAATATACCATACCATACCATACCATACCATACTGTACCATAACATACCATAGCAAATAATATCATGCGATGTCGTAACAAATAATACCATACCATACCATGCACCATACGCCATACCTTACCATTCTTAACAATACAATACCATATCAAACTATACACTACCATACCATACCATACCATTCCATAGCATACCATTGCATACCATACCATTGCATACCATACCATACCATACCAAAACATACCATACAATTGCATACCATACCATTGCATACCATACCATACCATACCAAACCATACCATACCATACCATACCAAACCATACCATACCAAACCATACCATAAGAAACTATATCATACGATACCATAACAAATAATACTATGCCATATCTTACCATTTGTCACATTACCACACCTTGTTAAACCATACCATACCATATTATACCATACCATAACATACTATATCATGCAATACCAATAATACTATGCCATACCTTACCATACCACGCCATACCAAACCATACCATACCAAACCACACCATACCATACCATACAATACCATATCATATCATACCATACCAAACCGTAAGAAACCATATCATGCAATACCATAACAAATAATACCATGTCATACCTTACCTTACCATTCGTAACGATACCACTCCTTATTAAACCATACCATACAATACCATATTATACCAAAACAAATCACATCATACGATACCATTACAAGTAACCATACCATACCATACCATGCACACTACGCGATACCTTACCAGTCTTAACAATACCATACTTTATAAAGCTGTACCATACCATGCCATGCCATAACATACCACACTATACTATGTCATATCACCTCATAGTATAATACCACATAATATCATAGCAAAACCATATCAAACCATATAGGTATCGAAATTGTATTTTTTTTAACATGCACATTGAAATTAAAACCATACAGTTTTATGCTTTGAGAGAGTGCAACTACAAATCGCAGTGATATCTTACACTAAAAAGCTACAGCAAAATACTTGAAATTTTGGTTAACATAAACATTTTGGAAGGTTGAAAACAATAAACATATAGGTGCTGTCTTAATGGATTTATCAAAGGCCTTCGATTGTTTACCAAAGAATCTTCTTCTCGCTAAATTACACGCCTATGGTGTGGAATACAACTCTCTATCACTGCTAAAAAGCTATCTTTCTGAAAGAAAACAAAAAGTTAAAGTGAAAGGACGCTACAGTGAGTGGGGCAATCTAGAACTAGGTGTGCCACAAGGCTCTATTCTAGGACCTCTTCTTTTTAATATTTTCATCAATGATATTTTCTATAATTTAAGTGAGGGATCTCTTTGTAATTTTGCTGATGACAATACCATATCAATTACTGCTACTGATACAAACAGCCTAATACAACTTATAAAAATTAACACTAAAATATGCATTGATTGGTTTAAAACTAATGAAATGACCGCTAATCCCTCTAAATTTCAAGCTATTGCTATAGGAAATAAAGATAAACAATTTGATCACTTTGAAATTGATAACAGTTTGAAAATAAAGATAGATAATACTGTTACTTTACTCGGTGTTGATATAGATAATCACTTAAAATTTGATAGCCATGTGGATAAAATTTGTAAAAAGGCTGCTAGGCAGTTAAATTCTCTGAAACGACTTGCTAAATACATGGGCGAAAGAGAGAAGAAGATAATTATAAATTCATTCATACTATGTCACTTCAACTATTGTCCGCTGGTGTGGATGCTATGCAGTAAGGGTAGTTTGGACAAATTGGAGAAAATAAATGAAAGAGCATTGCGACTGGTTTATTCTGATTATGCATCGTCATATGAGATGTTGCTTGCTAAATCAAATGAGACAACCATCCATGTTCAAACAATAAGGCTCCTTGCATTTGAAATTTATAAAACGCTAAACGATTTGAATCCATCGTTCATGAAAGACTATTTTCTAGAAAAGCATATAGACCATGATCTTCGGATAACAAAACCATTACAAATTCCGAAGGTTAAAACGACTAATTACGGCATTAAATCTTTGAGTTTTCAAGGGCCCAAAATCTGAACTCACTTCCAGCTGAAATCAAGTCAGCCCGAAATAACAAAGAGTTCAAAAGCTTAATAAAGACATGGTTCTTAAATAAAAATGTGCGTGTTCCTTCTGTAATAAATGAATCTTTGATGCAATCTGTGGAGTTGCTTCATGTTAGTTTGAATTAGTGTTTATCACTATTGTGTTACTAACGTTAAACAATGTACAATTACAATTATATAAACGGCAAACCTAGGAATTTTTATTGAGTTCTTTACGAGGGATAATTCACTCCTTGGAAATCTCTTTTGCCTTTGCTTGAAATCCTATTGTTTTCATGGAAATCCATTGGAAATCTTTTTGTTTTAAAGGCAATTTCGTACTTTCTTCTGAAGAGTGAATGCCCCTCGGCTCTTTAGCTCGGTGGAAATGCCGTTGGCTCTCTAATCATGCAGTCCAGGTTCGAAATCCATCTATAGTGGTATGCTAGACTTATTACCTGAGCCGTAGTTATCGCTATTGAATTGAATGGCTGGACGCTCAGACTACAACAACATCAATTCAATTCAATGTGAGCGAAAGTTGGGGACTTGGGACAAGTCTTGTGGTATGCCACTCGTAGAAAAATCTGCCGTTAATGTTTTTTTCCCTCATGAAAAATATATACAAATATGTATGGTACTGATAAAAAGCTAAAGACTCCGCTAAACATAGCCAAAACCAAAAAAATATTCTTCGTAACTGTTACATACAAGCATTACCGATATAATGGTTTACTGAAGAACACTGCTGCTGTTCAACCTGTTCAAAGGAGCTTAAATCCATTTTTGCAAGATAAATTTTTTTGGAATTGCAAGATTGGGATAATCGAGCTTTGAAGAGAAAATGTGAGCGCTGAATACGGTCAGAAAGAGTTTTCTCAAAGCCAAAAAATGTTTCAGGGCGATAATTTGTGAAAAAAGGGCACTCCGTATTTCCTCGAATAAGCATTTTCTCCTGAATAAGCGCCCTCTCCTTAATAAGCGCCCACTCCTGAATAAGCACCCTCTCCTGAATAAGCGCCCTCTCCTGAATAAGCACCCTAGCCTAAACAACGGCCCTCTTTGGACTGAGCTGCCCATCAGGTTGGTCTCTGACACCACTTTATGCGCAATTTCTTGACAGGTTGAATCAAGAGAAACCTTTTGCCAGTTGCTGCAAAACATACTTCTCTTTAGAACGTTAGTTTTTTCATAACTTCTCCTCCAATAACTGCTCCACTTTGAGGCAGATTTTTAAATAAGCACCCGGGCGCTTAACCAAGGAAATTGGGTATTGACATTTGGAATAACAAAAACTTGGTATAAGATTTCCTTGGTATCAGAGCCTCAAAGGGTCACAGTGTGTTGGAGCTAGATTAAGTTAGTTAAATGAAAGAGCTGTTTTTCCCCTCTCTCTCTTACTTCGTTTCCCATTTTAGCTACAATCCCTATGACCCCGTGAGCCTCTGGTATACCCAGGGTAGATACAATACATAGAGTCACAATAAAAATTTCTTCAAAGGGTATATTTGTTATAATTTACAGTCTTGTCAGTATAGAACTGCCTGTTGACTGCTACCTATAAATTAATCTTCCTGCGAGTCTGTCTTCTTTCTACACAGCGTGTTACCTTTTTTAACTATGGTAGATCTATGGTAAAACGTGTTACCCTTGATACTATGGTACATCGCCCTTAAACAAACATTAGCGAATAACATCTGAATATACAATATCTCATTCTGGGTCAATGTTTCGATGTTGTACAATATCTCACTCTGGGTCAATGTGTTACAGAGGAGAGAAGACAACAGACCTAAAAAGCGTAAACCTAATAAACTTGCAACTATGTTCTAAATCTGCAGTCACGCTTCAAGCAAGGGCTTTGAGAACCACAGCCAGAACTTCTACACGTTTACTGCAGGTACAATGTAGCAGTCTCTTCATGGATAACCACTAACGTCTGGTCTGAATTTCAACCAACCAGTCATGCAGCCACAACCTAGCTACAACATCACTTACCTTAGCTCTTGTTTAGTTTATACAGACCATTAGCGAATTGCAAGTCACCGGATTTTACTTTATTTTCTAAGAATAGTTTCACGTCTTCTAAAGCACATCGTGATCCTTCGGGTCCATGAATGGCAAACATCTTCAGCATTGAGTGTATTCGTTCCAATGGCAAGGCACCAATATTGGTCAGCATACCGACCACGTAAGACCAATACATCTAGAATAAAAAGGTAATGATCTAATAGATCTTCCCTAGTATTACGTCGAAGGTGCTAATGTGAAATATGTTCAAGAGAAAAGAAATACCTATGTATTCAAGCCTTTTTTGCAAGATCACGCAAAAATGTTGGATGAAATGAAAGAGTCTCTTTTATTTTATCAAAGACGACTTGGGCAAGTCCACAAAAATATTTTATCTTAAAAACTGCAACCGAGGGTGGCACTTCTTAGAAATATGTTAACCCCACTCGTTTGCCAGTGGTTCTATGCACAACTGAGTACAAGGAAAAAGACCTCATATGCACCTCCAGTTAAGAGATTTGTAGAAAACTAGGGTTGTTATAGTCCTTTAAATTAGAAAAAATCCAAATTTGCAGCCATGATATCAAGATATCAACGCTTTGTTCTGTTCTGACAAAGACAAAACGTTACAAGCGGTGGTGCGGTGACTACAACACTATACACTATTATACACTATACATTTTGTGCAAAGAATCATTTTTGTTTGAAACCCAGACTCAAACAAGGAAAAGTTTGGAAACCATTAGGGAACCGTGAGGTTAATTTTGCCCGCGGTTCCCAATGTTAGTGATACAATCTTCCTAGTTACTTAATATTCTGATTTATAACAAACTATGAAGCTTTGAAGATTAAATCGATCAATACAAGCCTTGAAATGCTGACTCAAACCCAATATATATGTTTTTAATCTACTACACTCAGAGTCTTATTTACTACTCGTGAGGCCATTGCTATGATGACTAGGATGGTCTACAATGAGCCATAAAGTAGAGCAGTTAGCCGAAGCAACATAACGTGTCTTTTAAAATTTAGACCTGTGTAAAACAGACTGACATAAGCTGGCATTTTGTACCTGTAATTCTTCTTCTCTTTGATCTTGAACTGAAGCAGTGATCTGTTCATCTTCCGGCTCGTAAAAAGACGTCTCTGTTAAAGAAAGACACAACGTGGAATAATTTAGGAACACACTGAGACTTTTAGAGACTGTATATTCTAAGTGCTGTGTTCGCAATTGAAAACTGCCACGACAAAATTTTAGATTTAAGTTCAATCTAATTATTTTCAATAATTTTCGGAGATTTCGTGAGAGATTCTAAGATCCTGGTTTTAAAGGTAAAATTGTTCAATTTTGGTTTGGAAACTCTCAAAAACTGTTTTTGTGTCATTGTGGAGCAGCAAGGCCTCGTATCCCTGTCGCAAATATATATGGAGTGGCCCCTTGTCATTGTTATCTCTGTCTGTACAGGCAGCAGATCCCTGTGTGCAAATAAAGTCTGCCAATAAGACAGGACTTTCCCAGCTTTGGGGTTCTCCCAGCCAACCATCGCTAGAGCGGGTAACCACCTTAAGAGAGGCTAGTAGCCTCAGGCTACAGGTTCGAGACCAATACTGGTCCCATCAATCTCTTACGTGTTCTCCAAAATTACTTCTGCAAACCAAAAATCTGCCATTCAAAATACTTTCATTTTTACTAATCAAGATGTCATACCACACGCATTCGAAGTGTGTGGCGGTTTTGGAGTTTATAATTTACAGCTAATTGTATCTATATCTAATTATGAAATGTACAACCAGAAGCTTAAGCATCTTTCAGAAAACAAATGAAAGCTGACAACCGTCTGCTATTCGACAGCTTTTCCAGCAGTCATCATCGGAGGAACAGAGTTTATTGTATCGTCTTTAACGAAAGCTTGTGCTTTCTTACATAGTGTACTTAAGATAAAAAAGGATAAAATTTCGCTTCATAAATATCAGCTCACCTTTTACCACAGATTGATACGATTTTGCTGACTGGAAAACGTCTTGAGATTGCTCAATAATAACACCCTGATTGAGCCAATATGATAGTCTTGTTCTGACAGTATTAGCATTGATCTTCAGCTCATTGCAGAGTTCATCGGTTGACCAACTTTCTGTGAAGAAATCAAAAAAGAAATTGTAATTAGTTAACCAACCAAGTATATATCCAGATTTATATGTTCCCATGAATATGAAAAACATTATGAAACATTTGAGAGATTGGGCCGGAGGCAGTTTAGAAGGTCCAGCTGGGATGATTCATCCAGTGCAATGAGCCACTACAAAATGATTTTATTGTTGATAAGGATGCAATTCTTGTGGAAATGTACAGTGTTACAGGCTGAACAGTCCATTTGAAGGCAGAACAACAAATTGATTAAAGAATAATTGCATTTAAAGTAAAATTGAATTAAGATTTTTCCACAATTGAAGTTGCACCGAGCATTTCCACCTTATCCCTGTTAGGTCTATCATTCTATAATCTTTCATTTTTCTCTTTGAAATTCAAATCATGCTATGCGGGCAAATGAACCATTAGAACGGTTTAAGCAAGAACGGTTGAAGAATAGATTATCGAAAGGAGAGAAGGCAGGGAAAATGTCCAAGGCCGGGCCCACGAAATTCCACTTAAATGAAGACGTCCATATTACTACGTTTGGGAGAAGAAAAGGATTCTTATGCACTACTGCAAATTTAAATAGCCAACTTTAAGGAAAATCTTTACGAATTTGAAAAGGGCGTGCAAAAATTGCGCTTCAAATGAATGCAGACAGTGCATCACATCGCATCGTCATTGGAAAAGAACAGGATCAAAATGCTATGCAACTCAAACGAGACAAATTGGAAGAAATCCTTTACAAATCTGCACTGGCCTCAAAAAATTTTAAACCCAACCTACGTACCTTTATCCTGGAACTTCATTATCATAGTTGCTTGAGCAGGTGTGACTTTAAAAGACTTCTGGCCATCATCTAACTCTATATCTAGCTCTACTTCACCCAGATGCCCAACCCATTCTAATGTTCGCATTCCTTTCAATATCTCGAATTCTTTCGTGTAGTCTTTCGTGATGCTGTAGAGAAAGCGATGGATGGTGTAGAATTACTAGAATAATGAAGTCTAGAGCTTGTACAGACTCTAGATATATAGCTCACGGAAACTATTTATTGGTAGATTACAACGATAGTTTGTGAAGAAACAAATTATCTTTCTTCTAGTCTTCATGATTTTGATTTTATAACGATAGAAATTGAAAAAAAAAATATTTGAGGGAATTGACGGTGAAAAAGCAACCAAGGGTGCAAAATTTCACCCCTAGCGATTTTTCTATCCGGTGAAATTTTCCAAAATTTTGAAGCAGAGGAAGCCATTAGCTGAAAAGGTTTATGGACCTTTTGAAAAAGCTCTGGGTCTGCAACGACCGAGATTCTTGCCGCTTCAGGCAAGCAAGTGTAAGAAAATTTGCTTCAAAATCACGTTTAATCACCTTTGTCTTCGTAATAGACAAGATAGTCACCACTTATCATGACAAGCCTTTGATATTTAGTTGGCCAACGTTTCGGGAGCTTCCTCGCAGGTCCGGTTAATTTCACACCTTTCGATCCGACCTTTGGAATAAATAGGAAAGAAACCACATTTCTCATTGCCCGATGATGGGAGACGGATCTCTCCCGAAACGTTGCCCAAATAAATATCAAAGGCTTGTCATGATAAGTGGTGACTATCATGTCTATTACGGTGTCAGAAACAGCCTTGATAAGTCCGAATATATTTACACCTTTGTCTCCCAACATTGGTGGATTTGAAATAAAATTTACTACACTACTTATCCTTAAGCAACCGCAGTCCCAGACGTTGCACTTAGAGAGAATTTCCTTAGTCAAGACGTCCCCCATCTTTCAAGTTTATTAACTCTACACGCTTATTTTTATAAGGAACCACTTTGTAAGGAAACTACATGTAGAAGGCCCGAAAATTTAAAGAACTTATACTACTAAAGAGAAAATAATTAAGGAACTTTTCAATGTTGAATGCTTTTATCACTGCAAACAACCCAGAATTAGAAAGCCTGTTCAATTCATTTGCAGCCGAAAATCATATCAACTGTACGCATAGTCAATTTCTATTGACTATGCTGTTTGTTATGCATGTATCAAATGCTTCCTTGAGTAGTTTCGAGCTTTGCTTACATGCAAATGTCTCTGTACGGTAGTCATTAAACTGCATGTGCAGTTAAAATTAATGAACTATTAAGGAACTTTTGGAACTACAATCGTCTCAAAAGAGGATAAAAAATAAGGAACTTTAAGAACTAGGCCTTGAGCTAGGTTCGTTATAAAAAAAGCGTGTACTTTACGTTTTAGGAAAAAGTTTCTGATCAAAAAATTGAATGAAACATTCTTGAATACCTTTCAATCTCGGTGGGTGCTTCAACTTGATCATCCTTGAAAGAGGGCCAATAAACACTTGAAAGTATAAAAGCATTGAAATCCACATCGTTTACAGCGTCAGGGTGCTTCTTCTTAATTTGAGCCTTGATTTGACTGTTCATTCTTTGAGAATCTTGTAAGTCTTTGAGCATAATGTCACAGAAATGCAAATGTGACTCTCCAAAGCGACGTTTCAGAAGCTCAAGATATCGTCGTTCATTTGTTATATCATATGTGTAGTTGCTTAGAAGCCTGTCAGCAAGTAATGTTCTATATTCAGATACAAAGAGATCCTTGCTTCCGTATATATTCACCAGTATGTTTATAATATCCGCAGTTCTTTGGCTTTTTGAAGATAAATCTATAAAACATAAAGCAAAATTCTTGTGGCTAAAGACCAAACATTGATGACCATACATTTGAAATTTGCCTGCTCGTTTGCCCTCATCGCAAAACATTGCTGTTCAAAAATTGTTTTCTTGTGAAAAGCAGCAAAATTGTTTTGATGTTTTTAAAAAAAGCTGCTAAACAAATTTTGTGACGCAACGTTTGCAACTGCCTAACGTTGATTGCAAAGCAAAACGCCAATGTTTCATCAACTATGTTTGATCGTTCGGCAAGAGCTTTACGGGCTGGCGGCCTGCATAAAGTCTCTTGATAAAATCCTCCGTCCGTGGGTTGCTAGAATAGTATACTAGTAAGAAACTAATTCAACTCAAACAAAAACTGTAAAACTGAAAAATTATTGTTGTTTATGTTAATGGCGTCAGCTCAAACTACTATGAGCGGTGTAGCAGCTAGTATGTGCGGGTGTGATCTGTGGGGATGCTCGGACCGAATGTACGACTTTGGTAGGAATTCTAGTTGTTAATGCTGTGATAGTTTCCGCAGGAAAAAGTGGGAGAGTGTAATAATACAAAAGCAACCTTACCTAAGTTAGCATCCACTGGATCTGGATTCCAATCTTCACCATCTGAATCTGATTCTGCTTGTTCCACTGCGTCAATGGGTATAGGTTCACTTCCAATAAGCTCCTAGCATGTAATAGAACTATCACTGTTATAAAATTGCTAGATATGTTTTAACTACAGCGCCTAAGAATTTGGCCAAACGATCAAACCTTGTTTGTCATTAAAATATACTTTTCAAGCAATTATTGGACGCTTGGCCACGTCACAAAACATTGCTTGACAAGAAAAACTTCCTCAGCATTGTTTTTGAAAAAGTTCAAGATATTTTAGTCGACGCAAGTTATAATGTCTGACAAACATTGTTTTGTGGCGTGGCTGACCGGTAACAAATTCTGCTTCACAAGCAAGTTTCAAATGTTTGACAAACAATGTTTAACCAGGACATAAAACATAAGGCACTTTCTTAAGAATAACATTAATCAAGAACTGCAGTGTACAAAGTAGCAAGAAGGCAGATCTGGGCTAACAATGTAATATCACCTCTGCAAGGTCGGTTCCACTGTCTTGATCTGTAAGGCTCATTATAATGCAGCGAATGGTGTCATCACGAGTTCTGAAACATAAAAAAACAAATTAACTACTGAAATGTTTCATGACATGCAAGGTAACAAACTACTGCAAATGATAGATTTATTGATCTGATGATGAATTATTCTGGTGTAAATCAAATTGCTCATTCAAAAATTTGTCTGCCTAACTTAAACCATCAACCTCGAAACTTTGAAGTGTCTCAAAATAAATAAATTTAAATCCTAGTGTAAAAGCCCCTGACAATACCAAATTCCTTATACAGCGAACGAAAACTATGTATAAAATCTCTCGGATATAGGAACTCCTCACATAACGACCAATTCTAGGTTTCTTTGGGTTTTAACAGTCTTCGTGATTGTATTTCGATTGATGCTTGTAGTATTCTATAAGTCGTTGTATTGGACAGTTTAGAAAACGTTCAAGACCATATTCTGCTTTTCATGAGAAAAAAAAATTTTGCTTTTCATTAACAAAAATCGTTTGACGATCAATTTTTCGAGACATGGGCAACGGTCAAACATTTTGTTTGACAGGTTAACTCCAGATGTTTGACGAACAGTGTTTGATCGTTTGGATATGTGAAAGATGATTAGTATCTTAAAATTTTAAGTGTTATTGATGTATCCTGTATTTCTTTTTAGTTTCATGTATTTCAAACTTTAATTTGCGGCCTAAACTAGATAAGCGTTGCTTTTTTTAGGTCGCGTAGAATACGCATTTTTTTAGATTTTTAGATTTCTTGTACTTATAATAGATTTTGTATTCTACAAATAAAAATGATATGATATGATATGATATGATACCAAGGTCTTAGATCAACTCAGCAATGGATGACATTTTAAATTTTGTTTGGTATTGTCATAATAGGTGAAATATTGTTCCTGTAGGAAATTTTGCTTCCATCAACATAGCACTGGCCTACCTGAGATATTCACGTAATGGTTCACAAACATTTTCCAAAATAACTCCACTCGGATCCAAAGCTCTTAGTGCACGAATAGTGGAAATGTATTGTGTCAAGATGTCCACTGTATTAACGGCCGGTTGAAGGAGCCTTTTCGTAAACCTAGGATGCAAGATGAGAGAAAAATATGTGATTAAGGCCTGAAATTTGAATTAGCTCAGTTGCTAATACACAAAATTTTCATCTAGGATATTTAGGCCAAAATCTTTCAATGTTGCAACATGCAGCTTTATCATAAAAATTTGACTTTAATTAGCTACAGTATAGCTATTGTATTTAATTAGCTAACTTGATAATAATAGCGTGATACAAAGAACTTGATAATAATAATCATCACCATCATCCTTATTTTGTTAAAATGGCGCTAATAAGATAGCCCATCAAACTTGGTTGATTTATACGCATGAGTAGAGGATTGAAAGGACACAGAGATAAATTAGTCTTTTCCTCTAGTGATAGAATAGAATAACTAAGTTTCATACTGACCTCCATGATCAGAGATTACAGTACAATCCAACGGAGTTCAAGAGCTCAATGAAACTGCAAACGAGTTCTCCGAGCCATATCACACCAGGTACATTCGAAACGGCGAAACATTAGTCTCGTTATTCGGTTATAAAAAGCCTTCAAGTGTGCCATTAATACCCTTGTATATTCTTTTGGCAATGTCAATACAATTAGAGCTAAATGAAGGCACTCTAGGAATCCGTTTCTACGCCAATCCTATGCTATAGGATAGCAACCTGTCAGTCTTCCCTTTGTCAACCTTCAACGCTATCATGCATGTTAAGCAATACATAAGATAAATATTAATACGTACGCTTCCTTTAGTGATCTTGTCAAAAGTTTTCTTGTTTCAGTTTTTTCAAGACACTCCTAAAAGGAAATGTCAATCATTGGAGAATGCAATAAATACGATAGAAATTTCAAAAGAAAAACGACAAATTTTAACCGGCAAAACATGTTTCGAACATTCTATATTCATCTTCAGTTGCATTATACGAATAAGCTGATCAAGAAAATGTCAATCAATGTAAATCAGCAAAACAACTATAATTATCAAAGCTTATCTTGATATGAACAGGTATTGCATGAGTAAGTTGTGCAAACTAAGTCCCTCGCCAAACGATCAAACATTGATGGTCAAACCTTTGACATTTGCTTGTCAAACACAATGTTTGACCGTTTGACCACATCACAAAACATTGCTCATCAAAATTTTTTTCTTGAGAAGAGGATAACGGTCATTGACCGGAGGAAGGTCAGTTAGAACAAAGGAAAATCTTTTGCCACACCCAAAACACGCCTGTTTTTCATTGATTAGTGAGGAAGGTATTCAGCTACTTGTATTTTTGTCTGGAGGAAGGTTGAACACTTTTCTGGAGTCTGCCGAAGATTTTCAAAAAATCTTTGAGCCAGTTCTGCTTTCCAAGCAATGTTTGCGACGTGACCAAACGGTCAAATGGTCAAACACTACTTGTAAAGAAATCTGAAATGTTTGAAAACAATGTTCGATCATTTGGTAAGGGTCTAAGGGGGGATGTTATGCAACGACCCGTTTTTTGGAGTTTATTCACGTACCAAACATACATCATAAAATGTTATACATTTTGATAGCGTTTTACAGCATACCTTTAAATCTTCAAACGCAGGAAGAGAGTCAGGAAATTCAACAATCATTTCAAACAATTGGGAGATCCTAGAAGAGGAAAAAGATACAATATCAAATAGTTTTGTTTGGCTTTCTTTTCATTATTATGCAGTATATTTCCATCAAGCCAAACTCTCATGATTAGCTAATTTTGATCCGCAACTGAGTCTTCTCCTCGTAACGAGTATCAGACCAAACGTCAATGTTAGCAAGTTCAGGTAGTACAAGTAATTTTTTAAAGAAACTCTTTATAAGAAACCCAATCTCTCGAAGGGCCACAATTTAAGAAACCTCTAAATTTTTCTCTAGTCTGCAAAATATTTATTATACATTCTGTGTTTTGTCTGTGAATGAGTATTCAAAAAAAGATGATGAAGAGAAAGTCATAAGCTTTTAAAAACCATTGACGAATGGGTTTCAAACATCATTCAGATAAAATTACTATGTACCAACACAGATATTCAAGATACTCATAAGAAGTTTCCAGTATTCAAAATCTGAAAAATTTTAGAAACTTTCAGTACTGGGCGAAATTCTTAGCTTCTTCTAAAAAAGGACAAGTAGCACGAAAATAGTTCTTTTCAATGATATTTCAAACACGTTTTCTAACGGAGGAACACATTTCTCTTTTCAAAGTTAGGTTTCGTTCAGTTGTCAAGTATGTTTCTTTGTGATTCATTTTCAAAGCAAAGTAAGGTAAAGTCAAGCCAAATTTCTATTACAACTATAAAGAAGAGAACAACAGTTTCAAATACAAAAATTATCGAGGCAACTTTGAAATACATTCAGGCCTCAGAACGGTTTCAATAAGCTATTGTTCAGAATCTCCTCTCTTGTATAATTTGTCTTTTTTTTCCATTTCTTGTTATTATTTGTTGCTGAAATCATTTGAAATTTTTATTTGCAATATTGCTATTTGTAATTGCTGTTTGTAATATGTAATTTGTAACATTTAAATGTAATTTGTTTATGAATCATTTTGTTAAATGTTATGCCGCAGGGTTGCTATGTATTTCCATGCTCCCTGTGGCATCGTCTTGTAACCCTTGTATGTTGACTGTAAATTTTATGGGAATATAAAAAAAAAAGAGAACAAAGCATACCTCAGCTCTGCATAAACTTTGCACAAAAATATTCGAGTTTAGGACGCCAAGAATCAACAGTAAGGTCACCATCGATACCTTCAAAACCAATTTCTGAAAAATTGCCAAAACTAGTTAATGGTAAAACCACAACCAAAACTAACTAACTGAGACTAGACTAAGACAATAATTACATTTCAATCATATACTGCTTTCGCACTGAAAGTTACACCAGTTTAAATCAAATCAGCTTAACAAATGTTGAGTTCTGATTGGTCAGTTTCAACAAACCTAATCGAACTGATTGATGGAAATTTCACCTCGTCGAAATAAAGGTCTTTTGGAAGTGCTAGTGTGCAAATACATAGTATTACTCCCGCTGTTAAAAACCTCCAGGAAAAGTTTCAGGAGGCGGAGACCAAAATGAGATACAAAAGTCTCCAAATAGAACTTACCGTTTTCGTCACCCAGTACCAATCGTAGCCATCCAAGAATCCTCTGTTCCACCCAGCTCATTGCATCATTTAAGAAATGCTTTTGAAATTCGTCTTTACATAATGTTTCCACGTATTGCTTCATCTGTTGATTAAGAAAATAAATATCGTCAAAGTTCAGTAAACGGACCTGCTAAGAGCCCTCTTCAACATGAGAAATTTCGAAGCGCTTTGAAACTCGCGGCGCTGCGACATCAGCTCGGGGCCTTGAAGTTACAGCCTGTTCAGATGAAAAACTCATGGCGCTTTGAAAGTTAAACAACAACAATTAACGAAGACCCGATTCACGCTTGTTTTTTAATTTCGAAGCGCTTCCAAAACCTGAACTGGAATCTAAGAGCTTTGAGTTTCATTTCTCTGTAACAGCAAAAGCTGTAAAGGCTTTTTACCAGACACCAAACCGAATTCACGAAGTCACGATTTTCGAAGTACTTCAAAATATCTAATGTGAAGAGGCAGCCCAGAAAAGCCATGTGTTAAAGTGTGACACAAAACTCATGCAATAAGTGAAAACATTCGACGATACGAGGCACCAGCTTCAAAAGGCAAAGCTTCTGATTTTCTAATTAATCATTTCAAAATTATTGAGAACTTCTACTTGTACGTTATGTTATCTAATGCTATTATTACTTTAACGCTATAATTTAGCAGCCCAAGCTAGATAAGCTTTAAGCTTTGCTTCTCTTCTCTTTGGTCACGTAGAATACGAGTATTTCTATATTTAGACTTTTTGTTAACTTGCATTTTACGCAAAAATTTGAATTGAATTGGATTGAATTGAATCTACGAATGTTTGAGAAAGCACAATAAAAAATTTGCCTAATCTTCAGCTAACGTACCTCATTGTACAAAACAGTGGAGATAGTTGGCACTGTAATAAATTCAATAAGGCCAAGCTTTCGATAATAAGAGTTGAGTTCTCTGAAATGTGAAACTATCTCATTGCAGCAGCAGGCATCATGCTCCCTTGTGCATCCATTACAGACACCTTCTTCTTCATCAGTTATATCTTCTGTATCTGAATGAAATTAAGTAATGATATTATACGAATTTCCTCTGGTAATTACCCAGTCAAAGCCAGGTCTTCCAATGGGACACGAACAACATCACTTGAGAGCTTGGGGCACCAGAGGCTTCTGTTTGATGCATTTCCTTTCTTCAGTTGCACTTGCTCAATTTCAGTTTCTTGTAAAGACAGAACTTTTACACGGTCATCCTTAAAATTAACCGTATAGTGATTGATTCTCGATCCCAAAAATAAATCCGTGTAAACATGCAATGAAGTATGGCTAATAATTATCTGAGAATCTTTTAAGTCTTCAAGAATAGTACCACAGAAATTGAAATGTGACTCTCCCAGGTGACATCTTGTGCATCATTGCCCTCAAGCCCAACCATTAGGTAACAGACTTTTTGATTGATTGATTAATTGATTAGTTGATTGATTGATTGATTAATTATTTAGTTGATTGATTGATGGATTGGTTAATTGATTGATTGGTTGATTGTTTGATTGATTGATTTGTTGATTGATTGTTTGGTTAGTTGATTGACTGATTGATTGGTTGATTGATTCATTGATTGACTGCTTGGTTGGATGGATTGATTGATTGATTGATTAATTGATTGACTAATGGGCACATACACGTGCTATCTTCATAGGGTATGGCTTTCTGTGCATAGATCAGGAGGACAAATGAATAGCCTAGAGCTATTCTGTGCAACCCAAGTCCTTTCTCTCAAGGTGATCACACCTTGTCATTCCTTTTGCCTTGCCTGGAATTACAGAGCGCTGGCAATACAGTTAACTTTCAATTCCATAAAAAGATCTGTGGTTGTGTTGCTTTCCACAGATACATAGGAAAAAGTAAAAGTACGAGAATTCATACCTTTTTGAGTGTTTTGAAAAACAGACTGGTAACATTTAAATGAAAGTATGTAATATTTAACCAGGCAATCTTTTGATGACTTTGTTTCATCAAGTAATAGTGCTGCTCTTGCTAAGGCTAATTCCTTCCTGTAATAACAAATAAGATGGAATTTAACAAAGATTATGCTTACATGTACTTTGAGATATCATGTCCTTTGAAGATTAAAGAACATTACTCCTCAGGATTTGTCCCCTGTTTACTAGATGCATTTTATTCCAGAGCAAAAACATGGTAGTTGCTCATTTCTGAGGGCAAACCACTCATCAAAATCATGTACTCATTTGCTGAAAATCCTATTGTTTTAACAGAAATCCCTAAGAAATCCTTTTGTTTTAATGGAAATCTTATTCATTTTTTTAAGAGTGGATTGCCACTTGGTTCATTCACTGACCTGTAATAGAAATACCAGCCAACATTGAAAAAAATTGGTGTTGACCATACAATGTGCTTATTGGGAAAAACATAACTTTGAGTTCCAAATGGCTTTAATCTTATTACTCACCCTGCATTCACACCTTCATTAATGTGCAGTTTCACATTGTCATAAAAGGTTTTATTTATATCCAAAATCTTCTGGCTGAAAACTAATGGTGATGTTGAATCCTAAAGATGAATAATCACATTTAATTAGTGTTATATAAATAAATAGAATAAAAGAGGAACCACAAGTCTCTCTACATGACAATCAGCTTTACAAACTATGCATAAACTTGGTAATACATTGAATGAATGCCTTACCCAGAATGGAAAATCTTTCCAAAACTGTGGAACATATTCATCTACAAGCTTTCTTTTGAATGAGCTCCCTAATGTTAAAAACAGAAGATAGTTAAATTTATCATTGATAAGAGGTATTTAGCATAAAGCTCAGAGGCTACATGCTATCCGGATGTCTCTCACTAAATGCCCTGATTTAGGCCAGATTTTAGTTGCATTAAATGCATGTTGGGCACAACGCTTATTATTTCACATTCAAATTTTTCGTAAATCTTAAGACCCTTGTGTGAAGGGATCTGGGTGAACCCATTCTAAAAAAGTGACTTTTCCTTTACATGGGTATTTGCATAATAGGATCTGTTTCTTTTGGGGAATGGGATCATTTTTTCAGGTAGGCTAGCAAGCAGATCCAGTTGCTGTTCCCAATCCATTGACCATCCCTGTGTGTATAAACGCAATGCAATAATCATACCCATATCATACCTAAAAGGTATAAATCTTTTTATCTGTACCCATCATATTTGATCTTACCAACACTACTTGGAAATTGAAAAGTAGAGCCAAAAACTTGTTCCCAGGGCCCCTCCTGTTGATGAAGTGGAAAATTTTCTTTCGGCATTATTTTTTCACTGACAAATTCCATCTCCTTCTGCTCAAAATCGATCCTGCATGACAATTTGTAAGTCTTGCGATGTCAAAAAGGTGAAAGTGTGAGATACGACAATGTTTTTACACGTTTCGAGTCAGCTTTACCGCACTGATCAGTAGTTTGCCGCCGAAGATGACCGGCTAGGCCCTCTCTTTCTGGTAAAATGAAACGGAAGCGATAAACTAACATGCGCCAGATTCAGAATACTATTCATGTAAACGAGGCTGCAAATAATCGTTATTTTTTAGGGGGTCACGCAAATTCTTCAAGTTCAACTTCAAACGCAAAAAAGAAGTCCAAAATAGTCTTTTCAGGTTATTTGAATAATCAAAACGCTTTTCTAACTATTCAGTTAAGAAAACAATTTTCTGAAAAAGTACCTTTTTAGTGTTTAAGACCAATTCTTTGCCTTCACACCAAATCAAATTTGTGATTTGATTCCCCCGTGCCAGATCTTACTTCTGACATCATATGCTTGTTCTGAATCGAGACTGGGTCTGTAAACATTATGGCTTTGTTTCTCCGCGTCCACAATTGATAAGTGGGTGCTGAAATATTTATTGCTTTGTTGATGTGTGATCAAAATTTGCTCATCAGATTTGTACTTCTCGCAAATCTAAAATTGTTGGTACAAGAAATTTTACGATTATTTCGTTGGTCAATGTGTGCTGTTCATATCGCATCCGATTCTTTTCAGCTTCTCTTGGCCTAAAGGCAGAGATTATTTCAATTTTTATTCGTCATGTCAGCAAGTCGCACCTTTTACCTTTCACACCCAAGACCAACGATCTACGATGGTTCCATTGGATTGGCTGTATACTGAAAAGAATTATGCAATGAAGCTTTAGTCATCATAAAATAATGTTTCGTTTCGTTGCGAAGGAAATGAGGTGAAACATCATAATTCTTTTTAATTAGCCTACTCGTTGGTCAATAAAAATTTTACGACGAAATACAGGAAAATGGCTTCAGTAATGAATAGTCCACAGATTGATAATGATAGCGTCGTTTACGAACATATTATCCCACGTTCAGTACGGCAGAGGTGGGTTAGAAGATCATCTGTTGGAAGCTTTGACCAAGACTTGTTGCCAGTGGATATTTCCTCCCAAAAGGAAATCTCTCTGGATACTGATTTAGTGTCCCATGACGCTCATATTGAAAAAGGGAGCAAAAGAAATAAAGACCAGAGTATTGAATCTGATCACATAACAGAAGAAGAAGAAATAGCTGTTTTTAATGCTTGGGGAGTTAAACTTAGACATGTAAGCAAAAGGAACAAAAGTACAGTGAATATAGAAGCTGGAGATATCACTAGAAATAAACAGGGGAAAATTGAAGTTTCAGATTTGAACTCAGTCAAAAATTCAAATGAGACACAGGCAAACATGACCGATATGAATAAACAAAGTAATTCAAGTTATTTATCACAAAACAATTCCAGAAATAAAACCATGACGGGTACTTCACCAAAAGTTATTGAGTCATCAATGAAAATTAAAAGAGAACGCCCTAAGTCTATGCCTGTAATAAGTGCAGAAAAGATTAATGATTATAATAAGGCAACTGATAACAGACCCTCAAAGCATGCTGCCCCAAAAGCATATAAATCCCCACATGCCAAAGTTCCTTGGAAAAGACCTGATAACCTTAAACTGTCTCCTAGAAGAAGCTCTAGCGAGGATCAAATTGTTAATAAAGTTTTGGATGAGGTCAATCAAACTGACCAAACTCTGATTAAAGATGATGAAAATAAAGACTATCATTTAGAGACGAATGATAGTTTTGATGATAATTTGTTGAAAGAGAAGAAAATTGAGACTAGAACTTTGACAAGCCGCAAACCCAATGTTAAAACTGATCAAAATAAGCTCATTGGGAAAGATAAAACTTCCAAAGTTGTAAATACTGGAGATAATGAAGAGCTGTTATCTGTATTTCAAAGAAGAAAGTCTTTTGAAGCATCCAGTTCACAGGTAAAGGATGTGGCCAAACCAGCAAATGTGAAACATTATACAAAAGCAAATGGTCATGAAGTGAAAAATGATATAAAAGAAGAAAGGACAAATGGAATTAAAACAAAGAGTGCTTATTTGGAAAGCCAATCAAAGACAAATGAGAAAATTGTCCCTCTAACTTCAAATGATCATAAGGGTCTCAGTGAAACTAAGGATAGTGCTAATGAAAGGTTAGAGAATTTTGATGATGTTCATCAAATCCCCAAGCTTTCTCAAAAGAAACAGTCTTCTGAAAATAAGTTGACTCTAAATAAACAGGATGGAACTAGTAGCCAGAAACCAGCTGACAACAAACGTAGTAAAAGTAACGAACCATTAGGCAGATCATCAAATGATATGTCCAAAAAGACCAATGAACTTGGTAATCTTGAAAAGCAACAGAAAAGTGTTAAAGCTGAGCTCAATTCAGAAAGGCCTCAAGATAAACTTGAAATAAAGGCTACTTCAAATGACAAAACTTCCCAAAGTTTCGAGATGTCAAAAAATGAAAATAATTTTGATATTTCATCTGGGGCAATACCTGTTACCACAGTTAAAGGGCATAAGCGTAGGGTTGGTAGAATGGTTATTCAATCAGGTGACTTGAGGGAAAGGCAGCTTAATTTTAAGCAGAAAACTGAAGGAAAAAGAAAAGAAAATATTGGCAAAAGCATGTCAAAGGAGGGTGAATGTGGAGAACCCCCAAAAGAGATGAAGATGGTTGTTGAAGATTCATTAACAAAGTCAGAGATTGATCAACAATGTGAAATCCCAGTCACTAATCTTGATGATATTTTTATTACTAAAGAGCAAGAAACTGCAGACATTCCTGTCACTAACTTAGATGATATTCCTGCATCTACTGAATGCAAAAGAGAAAGACCACAACTAAATTTAGCAAATATAGGTATTAAATCACAGACAGGAAGTAAAGACAAAAATGCTGCTTTGCCCGCAAATACTGGAAAGCAGCATTTTTGTCCAATAAAAAAGGTTGACTATAATGAGGCACGACAGTTCATAACTCCAAAAGTCTACTTTGAAAAACCAGTTGGATTGAAGTCTGTGCTTAGTCCAAAGCAAAAGAACAAAGAGAAGGTAAGTTCAGGCAATGTTTACATTATACCATTCTGTCTTTTTTTTATCAGCTTCTGCAGTTCAAAACCTCCATCCCAGTTTTTACTGCTTGGTTTTCAAATGGAAAACATTGGGAGATTGGTCTTAAAGGTCCCAAACTTCCCTTAAGACATTGTTTGCAACAGCATACTACTTTCATGCCACCTAGTTTTTTTGACTGCAAATTTTTGGACAAATAACCTCAGACTAGTCTCTACATCAACCTCTCTAAAGTCTTCCGTTTGTCAAGAAAGTGCGTTTTTTGGCGTCTGGAATCGGAAGCCCCGGCAGTATTTTCGAATTCAGAAAGGATTAAAGGACACTCCCAAATAAAACCATTTCATGGTGAAATTCTATTATTAGGAAGTAAAAACAGAACAATTAGATAACAGGACTTGTAACAGGACGCTAGAAACTATTCCTCTATGAAGTCTACGAAATAGTCTTCGGCTCATGGGTCCGGAGAGTTTGGCCTTAAAAGTCTCCTCCTATTATTCAGAAAGTTGTCGAGAAGAACGGGCTTTCGATTTCCTCCAGAACAAAGAAGACGCAGAAAAGGGGCCCCAAAAGAACGCACCCGTGCAAGTTCTCTAGTTTTCTTACTCTAATTAGAAAGTAGGAGTTTCGTCATTTCTGTGTATCATAGCAAAGACACCCCTCTCATTATGGAATACGAAAAATATTCGTTATAGCTAGTCACTCCCGCTTTATCATTACTACACTGCAATGCAATGTCAGCTACGTTTACACGATATGAGACTCAAATCAGTCTAACATGATTTGTCGATGTCGGATCGGTCTTTCTATCGGAGCTTTTTCGTGGAGACGAAAATGAATACGGTTTGAAATGAATATGATTAGCTAACCGTACGAAATCGTGTAAGCCTAGCCTTAAAGTACATGAAAATTAAAAACTTTCTCAAGTTTAGCGCGGTAAAGTTTTGTGCCATTTCATTTAAAAAACAAACTTGCCTGCCTGTTTGGTTTGCATCCAATCTTTCGCGGTCTATCTATCTATCAAATGTTGTACAGAGCCAAGCTATTGAAATTACGTACAGTGTTTCTTTGTATGTTAGTAACTACGAGAGAAGGAAAGAAAAAATACAATAATTTAAGCTTTATAGTTGCAAAAAGTAATTGAATAACATATGGGTATGCAGGAGTTGAATTAACAAGCCGGGGTAACATATAGCCTGCAAGTTCCTCATAGGCGCGCCTTCGCAATGGACGGTAGAGTATGCACGCAGGCTAGGGTATTATTGCATTAACACTGAAATGGCACAATATCTACGATATGGCAAACTGCACATCCTGGAAAGGTCTGATCATGGACCTTCTCTAATCCATCCTGTTATTTCACTAAGGCCCATCCTTTCAACTCATGCATACCCTGCTGTTGAATAAGTGATGTAGCAATCTTACCTCACCAGTTTTAATGTCGTCGTTTCAGGATTGCTTAGGATCTTTGAATTTAAGCTAAAACCAATGTTGATTAAACAGATACCAATGAGTTCGTGAATGGCACAATGAAAGGAATGAGGGAAACCAGCTTAACTGGAACTTTATTTTTCTTTATAGAAAAGGGCGAACGTTTCATTCAGTGTGAATGAGCTTGAACAAGTTCACATGTATCCATCAGAAACTGCTGCAATGGAACTTTATGATGACGAGAATAAAAATAATGCTGATGTCACCGTTATCAATGATGTTTTCAATTCAGACTCTGCATTAGAAAACCTGGCAAGTTACACTCCCACTGGCTTTACAGATATTACAGAAACTCTTGAACGTGAACGGGCAAAGCTCGCAGACAGTTCTAACAAAGCCTCTGCAGTGGAGGATGATACTCCACAGATGAATCCTACATATGATGGTCAAGGTGATCTTTTTACTGAATCAACTGTAAGCACTGCAAGTGCGATATTGTTTTAGGTTTACAATAACAACACGTAGCTAGATGAATAGTTGATTTTTAATTAGGTATCATATTCTGATCTCTGTTGCAAATGAGCCGTCCTCTTCAGTACTACCATGATCAAGAAGGGTTTACATGCCCCTATAGAATGCTTGTACTGCACTAGCGAAATAAGGAAGTGTTTAGAAAGGGGGCAAAGGTAAGGGTTTAGAGGCTAAGAAACATTTCGAAAAGGGGGTTTTTTGTATGAGGACCATACAATACAATACAATACAATACAATAATAATGATAAGGGACGGAGAGGCCGTTGGGCCTATAAAACCCTGTTAAGCTAACTAGAGTTACCATGGTCGTGACGTGAGGACCTTGCAAGCATCGATTCAATATTTCCGCTGCATTTTTCAACAGCCTGCAGCAAAATGCCTGTATTGCAATTCTCCGCCGAAAATACTTTGTGCTACCGCGTGCACAACAAAATCCTTGTCCACCCAAACATGATCCTGCTGCACCGCTAACAAATAAGGGTAAATTGTGCTCTTTGCTTCGCAATCATAAAAGCGGGAGAGATAATGTTGTTCTCTTCGTTATTTCTTCTCCTTTTCCCCTTTACCTTTGTTTTCTCCGCGCGGCAGTTTCGACTACTGCGTATACTGTTGCGCCAGGTCAGGTACGGATGACATTCTGGTATGGTGCAATATTTTGTCTTTTGGATGGAATAGCTTAAACAAGATTGTTTTGGTTGAATGGAAACTCCCTAAGAACTAACAGCATACATTCGAGGACCGCAACAACAAGTTTGGTATATTTAACTTACTAGCGTAGAGCCCAAAATTTCAGAAACCCCAACATGGTGAATATCACATAATACATGTATTCGTCCTCAAGTGCTTACTTCCTAGTTTTTAACTAAAGTTGCACACGCATTTTTCTATAAATGACCACTTTATCACTTTATAAGGAACCAAAATGTGGAAGGCCGAACATTTTAAAGAACTTATAGCTTCTAAAGACAAAATCACCAAGGAACTTTTCTATTTTTAGGTTTTTATCAATGCAAACAATCAAGAATTTTAGGAAGCCGGTTCCATTCATTTGCAGTCAAAACTCCAATGAACTGTATGCAACGCATGTATCAAATGTTTCCTTGAGTAGTTTCCATCTTTGCTCGCATACAAGTATCTCTTTATAACAATCAAGGCACTCGATATGCACTATGCAGTTAAGATTAAGGAACTATTAAGCAACTTTTCGTACTACGAAGTCCAATTTAATCAAAAGAGGTCCAGGAATAAGGAACTTTAGGAACGATACCTTGAGCTAGTTTATTCATGAAATAGAGAGCATGTACAATAGTCCAAAGAAGTAGAATCTTCTATAGAAGGAGGGCCTTCTTTAGACTATTTTAATTAATACAAGATAAATAGTTAGGATTTTACTTTGAACATTTGCCGTTATTTTATTTAAAAGTTACAGTTGACATCCGCTATCCCGACTGCCCGCTATCTCGAACATTCGCTATCTCGAACGATTTTCCATTTCCCCTCGTTTTGGTATAAGGGTTTGTATAGAAGAATCATCCGCTATCTCAAACCCCGTTATCTCGAACATTCGCTGTCTAGAACCATTTTCGATTTCCCATGGAGGAAAACCTGCTCTTTACCTCGAACTTTGCCAAATTTTCTGCTGAACTGGATAAAGAGACAGGCTGAAAATATGTATAAGTTCGCCTAGCGGAGCGGGAATGGCAGCAGCTAAGTGATATGCTGCCCATGTATACAATAGATGAAGCTGTTCTCTTTCAAGATGTGCTGCATCGCCATTATCTCAATTTCACCAATAGTAGGGATGAAAGCAGATGAGCTTTGATTTCTATGTAAAAAATACCAGACTTGTTTGATGAAATTTGGGATCGGTAACCCTGCATGTTAATAGGGGTTTCTTTTCTGACTTAAAAACTATAATTTTTATACTTATATGGGGCATTCGTTATTTCGAACATTCGCTATCTCGAACAAATTCCAGTTTCCCTTTAGAGTTCGAGATAGCGGATGTCAACTGTACTTCTCTTGACGTTTCGTGCACATCCTTCGTTATTTAACTTAGCACACAACAATTGTTTTTTATTTATATTAAATTATACACTATTGTGTCCGTTTTACGTTTTATCCCTCATACTCTAAGATCCCGAATAACCGGGTACCCCCGCTTATTTTTTGGGAATATTTTCGGAACCGCTGTTATTAGAACCCCCCGTTTATTAATTTTTTACTTTTTGTTAAATTGAAAATGAACCATACCAAGAAAACAAGCTTGATTTTTCGAATCTCTTTGAATATTTACTTGGGGCAAAATAGGCATTTAGGTACCACTTTCGAGGTTTTCGGACCCCGCCGCTTATTGCGACCCCCCTGCTTATTATATTGCATACAATTTTTGGACCTCCCCCCCCCCGCTTATTAAGACTCCCTGTTATTCGGGACCTTAAAGTAAAATATTGCTATTTACCTTTATTGCTGTTGTTACACTCTTTTTTTTTTATAAGAATACTATAAATTTTGCCCATCCTCAATATTCTTAAGAAATTTTCGTTTTGAGCATGAAAATATTCTTAAAGTATTCTTATTTTTTCAAACATGATATGGTTTCAGGGGAACATAGTTAAAAGAAAAATTACGAGTAAATTTCGGAGCGAAAGAAAAATTCAACTATTATAACAATAAGAATGTTGTTTAACAATCGTGAAGTTTCGTTTTAACATTGCAAAACAGGCAACTGCTGAAAAATGAGGCACAAATATGCAAGCTGAGGCTGAGCATATTCTTACAATATTCTTAAAAATTGGATGATTCTGAGCCTCAATATTCTTATAAACTTTATTCTTATAAAAAAAAAAGAGTGTAATTTAAATTTTCTATCATAATTCAGTGCTAATTTTTGCTGTCCTAGTTATTGTTAGTGCCTCGGCTGTTGATTTATCTCAGATGTTTTCTACTTGTCGCACAGAAATTCCTTTATGTTTCTCCACTTATTGCTTGTGTCATTTCCCGGGGGGGTACTCCCTAATGTAGGCTGACAGGTATGTGCTCCTCTTATGGGTGGGTTTTTCTTCGAAAATTCCTTACACCTGAGTCCGATTCATGCCTAAATACCTTAAAAGTGGGTATATAATCAAATTTCCTAAACATTTGGTACACAAGCTCATACAAAAATCATACAACTGGGTGGCTTAATGTGGAAAACAATACCTTAAAGGTAGGTTGGTTTTAGAATCAAGTACCCCCCCGGTGGGGGTTAATGCACAATTGAAATATGCGCAAATTAAATTATGCGCAAAGCATAATTTGTGAATCTAAGATCTCGTATTTCAAATGTTTGACCAACAATGTTTAGTACAAATACAAACCTGAAGTGCAGGTCTACAGAAATTTGACAGGGGAAAAATAATTAAAATTAAATATTGATAGATACGTTTGAATATCGCTAACGGGAGAACCCTGAAGAACCTGAAGTGCAAGTGTACAGAAACAGGAAAGGGCAAAAATAATTAAGATTTAAAATTGATAAATATGTTTGAATATTGCTAACGGGAGAACCCTGAAGAACCTGAAGTGCAGGTGTACAGAAACAGGAAAGGGCAAAAATAATTAAGATTTAAAATTGATAAATATGTTTGAATATTGCTAACGGGAGAACCCTGAAGAACCTGAAGTGCAGGTTTACAGAAATTTGATAGGGGGAAAATAATTAAAATTAAATATTGATAGATACGTTTGAATATCGCTAACGTTAGAACCCTGAAGAACCTGAAGTGCAGGTCTTCAGAAATTGGACAGAGCAAAAATAATTAAATTTAAAATTGATAGACTCGTTTGTATATCGCTAACGTTAGAACCGTGAAGAAAATCAGATAACTGCTGGTCATATCGATACAAGTTTGTAAACCGAGGGGAGTTGTAAAGAGTTTCTTATTCAGAATACTGTTGATACTGTAAATATACTCATTTTATTTGTAAGAAACAAACTTTCAGAAACTCTTCTTGGATTAAGAATTTAAGAAGAATCTAAGAAACTATTTCCCCTCTTAAATTTAGCATTCTTATTTAACTGATGTTCTTAACGTAATACTAATGCAAAATAATTGCCTAAAACTATTATTCTTTGTGTCAAATTTGGAAAATTTCCATATTTTGACTGCTACCTACATACACTTTTAGATCTTGGCATTGAAGTCTTTAAATGTCAATTGCAATACACGCAATTTTTTTATAAGCAACTTCGCTCGGCCCTGGTTCAAAAAGTTGCTTATTTTTGGACCTTTTATGGCAACCTTTTAGTAGTATAGTAGTTGCTTAATTTTAACTGTATCTTTTTGCCCTAAAAATAGCACAGAGGCTAGAAAAACAGCAAATTCTAACATTGCACATAAAATGATTGTAATCATATCTCCCTGCTGATATTGTTACCATCAGAGGCTTTGTATTGAAAGTTAAATGGAAACCCCTCAATGAAATGCCTCACTTAACGAGAAACACTCCGTTGATATGATATGCGAGTTTTGACAACAAATGAATGGAAATAGCTTCGATGTTGATCAATCCTCGATTGCTTGCAGTGATATAAATTATCAAAAATTAAAAAAGTTGCTTAGGTTTTTCTCCTTTGGTACTATACGTTGCTTAAACTTATAGGCCGTCTACATCTTGGTTGCTTATAAGCGGTTGCTTATGAAAAAACTGCGTGTAGTTTTTAAAAAGCAAGAGAGGTGTTATCTAGTTAAACTCAGGGGTGCAGAAAAAACAAGTGCATGAACTCGTAAGCTATCGGTGCATGGTTTCAGTTTCAACAGGGGGTCCATATCACCCTTAGAAATTTTCATAATAAATTCCATAAACTTCAACTTCACATAAACTAAGGGGAGCGTATAGGTTACTTCTTATGAAGAGGTATCTTCCGCTCAGCCCTTTTTGGCATTGAAAACTCTTCGTAACAATATTTGTCATCGATAGACCTTTTTGACAAACACTGTTGCCATATCCACCGTTGTTACCTTCACATCCAACCAAAACATCAAAATCACCAAGTCTTTCACTGCAACAATCGTCTCTGCTTGTGATTGTTACTGAATATACAACAGCCTGTTTGCCAAAGTCTACTTGCCACCAAGGGAGAGTTGTTGCTGGTTCCAATGTATGACTGCACGAACCCCATTCCCAGTTAGAACTCCTATTGCCATCAACTGCCTTTGAACTTGTTTCTTTTGGGGGTTCTAATTCACTGGACTGTTGTGTTGTTTTCTGATAGGCAATATTTTGCATCGTTGAAGCATCTGTTGGAAAATCAAATTTCGTAGATTTTCCAAAACAGGCAATGCAATGCAATTTAAAACGACTGTAGAGGATAATGATTCAACTAAAAATGCAAGCTGTTGAGTAGATTCTGTCTCACTACAAAAGGTCGGTATTATATCATAACGTATGCGTATGCGGAAAATGCCCTCTAGGGGAGACGGTGTGCACTTTCCCAACTTCGGAGCACCAGAAGTTGCGGTTTTCCCCAGATGGTAAAGTGCTCTTTTCATTGAAAACCAGGGCCGTTCAGAGGCAGTGCGGCCCTGGGGTAATGTAATTGTACCGAGCCTTTTTGAGGTTTTAGGGGGAAATATTAAGAGGATTTTTGCGGGCCTCTTAAACAGCCTGGGCCCCGGACCTCTAACGCCGCTGGACTCAATCAAGCTGCAGCAGCGCTGTCTTCTTGTTACGTGATTGCTTTTACTTGTTTGTTTGTTGAAGGCCATTAGCTACGGAACATGTTTCTACTAACTGTCTGTCTCCCAATAGTCTTGTAATAGAGAGGCTGTTAGGTACAAAATGTTAAACAATTTTTAAGCAACTCTGAAAGCTTAAATGTAAAAAATTTTAATTACTTTGAGGGCTAACAAAAGTCCAGCTGCCCATCAAAAAGTGCATCGGCACAAAATAAATGATTTTTGAAAGAGTGTTGCAGCATGACATTAGCCTGCGTACAGACTCTATTATGTAATGCTTTCTATGGAGAGCAGCATACGAGTAGAGCATCTATGGGGGGCTACATAATAGTCTGCATTCCGGCTATACATGACATCAGATTATCACAATTTATAAACAACTTACCAATGCATCGATACCCTTGAGGTTGAACGGCATCAATGCATTGCTGCGTGTCAGGACAGAGTTTCTTTCCACTCCTGTTGCAGAAAGTTGGTTGCTAAAAAGATAACAGTAATTCACCCGCTGTAATCGTTACAACAGAGCTTTTCGTCTGACATTCAAAGTATTAGACATCAGAAACAGGCCAAAATTAGTTCTAAATAGCTGTGTTCACACTCAGGAAAACGTTAAGGGTGCGCCGCCATCAACCGGAGGAAGGTCAATCAGCATAAAAGAAAACCTAATGCCACGCCTAAGACACTCCGGTTTTTCATTGTTAAGTGAGGAAGGTTGGCAGCAAGGCGTATTTTTTTGTTCGGAGGAAGGTCGAACAATTTTCTGGACTCTGGCTATGTTGAATCGTTGAATATTGACCTAAATTTGGGACGACATTAGACAATCAGCAAAGCTAAGTTAGGTATTGGAATTTTGTTCGTAGCGATAAGCGTACGAGAAGATCATGTCTTTATAATACAATGTGCCAAAGGATCTAGCCAAACATAGCTCTCGACGAGAGCGATATCTGTAATGTGGCTTTGAAGAAACTGAATATAGAAATTTGGATACATTGTATACTATATTTATTGTCTGAGCGCAGGTGGAAAACCAGACATTTAATTCCCTTGCTTAAGTTTGTATTCCTTTCGTTATCGCTACTTGCTTCTTCTGAGTTTTTTATCAGATATTAATTAGGTCTCTTACACATGCAAATGTTCTGGGAATAGAACTTTACAAGACACATTCTAACTGTAGATTAGGTTTGTTATCATAAACTGGTAAATGAAAAAGACTTTGACTTATTTCTCTTGATCTTCAGGCCGATTGGTAACATTGAAAATTTTTAGGTAGTAAATAATTTAAGAATATTTTTAGGCTAAAAGTCGAAAAATCTCAAGAATAATCGAGTTTCCGCAAAAATAAGGTATTCTTATCAAGAAAATGTGTAATATCTTATTCTTTTTGAAAACTCACTTTCAAGTCATAAAATTTCCATCCATTGGTGAGTGCCAACAGTCCTTGATGACTCCCAAACTGAAATGACAATATTTCGCATATGACAGAATTCTTTTTCTCTTCTTTAGTATTGACTCCATTGCAGCCATTAATCCGAAAGCATCTATGGATGCAATCAGCATCGCTCCAAGTTTTAAGAACCTTGATCTTGGTTGCTTCCAGTTTGGTATTCATCAATGGTTCTGCAACTGCTTTTGCAATTCGGTTACACGTTTGAATACATGCTACAGGAACACACAGCAGATAAGCAACGATGATGCTTATTTTCAGACATCTTTGATTTGCCATCATCTTCATGAAATTGAAAGGTACTTTTCGTCTTTTTTAACAACGCAGGCTTGGAGCTGCAAACTTTTGATCCGTCATCTAGCGCAACGACTTGCCTTTTAAACAAACTAGAAGCGCAATTTTTGACAAACCACGACAGCCACCTGCAATGATTGACAGCTAGAAGCGTCACACAACCTTAAGCACAGTCCCTGTAATTTCATTGGTTTAGGAACATAATGGTTTTAGTATTAACCCTATTCTTATTACCAAACTATTTTGGTCTCAACCTGATTGGGGGTTTTAGGGGGAAGTATTAAGATAATTTTCAATTGTTGTGGGCCCCTTAAACAGCCCGGGCCCGGACCTCTAACCCCGCTGGACCCAATCAAGCTGCAGCAGGGCTGTCTTGTTGTTATGCAATTTCTTTTGCTTGCTTTGTTTGTTGTAGGCCATTAGCCATTTTCGAAAGAGCACAACGGGCAGTCATTGCTTTCTGTCACATGTAGAATTACCATCAGAACCCCACAAAGGTCTCCACCACGCTCCATGCTTCTAAACTGTCACTGTCGCTTGGCACATTACATCTAGGTAGTCATCATCCTTCTTAACAAAAAACCTGAAATACCTTTATTCCATGACCTTCACCCAAACTTAAACCTGGATTAGGATCAGCCCCCCCCCCCTAAAAGTGCTCCTTCAGTGTTTCACAGTGGCTGACGTTGACAATATCGCAAATTACGACCGACTCAGCGAATGATACAGTTAGAAAGCCCAAAGTATAATTGATTAGATGCCAGTTAGACCTGGCGGTTTAAGTGGGGTTAATACTCCAGGAGGGAAGATGTTATTTTATTTGGGGACCCAGACTTTGTTGGAGTCCCTCTTGGATTCCCTACTGTCAGTCAGCTGTCATAGTGATTGACATTTCACAGTCCTTCCGTGTTGTGATAAATGTGTTGGTGGGCCACGACGTGCCTTCAGTCATTCAGTCATTCCTGTTCTTGGACACATAAGGTATCGTCAAGCTCAATTCTTTCCTTGACAATTCAGCAATTTACCTCCCACCCGCCCTGTTATGTAGCCCTTGCCCTTCGACATTACTAGGCCTATAGGACCTATTACGCCATCTTTCCACTTTGATGCGTCATTTTAGATTTCTCGGCATCATCTTCCTGCCCTACTACTGTCTGCCTCATATCTTCCCTATTCCCGCGGCTCTTTCTTTGAGTGACAGGTGCATTGGCCGGAAATTGTATTTCCAATCCAATCAAATCACCGTTGTATAGCTGTACAGTTGACATCCGCTATCTCGACTGCCCGCTATCTCGAACATTCGCTATCTCGAACGATTTTCCATTTCCCCTCGTTTTGGTATAAGGGTTTGTATAGAAAAATCATCCGCTATCTCGAACCCCGTTATCTCGAACATTCGCCATCTCGAACCATTTTCAGTTTCCCATGGAGGAAAACCTGCTTTTTTTTCTCGAACTTTGCCAAATTTTCTGCCGAACTGGATAAAGAGACAGGCTGATAATATGTATACGTTCGCCTAGCGGAGCGGGAATGGCAGCAGCTAAGTGGTATGCTGCCCATGTATACAATAGATGAAGCTGTTTTCTTTCGAGATGTGCTGCATCGCCGTTACCTCAATTTCACCAATAGTAGGGATGAAAGCAGATGAGCTTTGACTCCTATGTAAAAAACTGACTTGTTTGATGAAATTTGGGATCAGTAACACTGCATGTAATAGGGGTTCCTTTTCTGACTTAAAAATTATGACTTTTTATATTTATATGGGGCATCCGTTATCTTGAACATTCGCTATCTCGAACCAACTCCAGTTTCCCTTGAGAGTTCGAGATAGCGGATGTCAACTGTAGTTTGGAATTCAGGCTGTCTAAGGGCCGATGCACTGACGCCCACGTCCTGAAAACATTTGAAGATGTTTCGTAAATGCTATCTTTTAGGCATCCCTCACGTTAAGTATTAACGTTAGTTACATCAAAGAGGACGGAAATTGGTGAAGAAGTTCACAGACACATTTTTTCTTAGTTCTTGCTAACTACATATATAAAGTGCAGTAATGTCCCTTCAAAGATCACGAGAGAAAAATTTAAGAAAAAGTCGTTAACAATAACAAATGAGAGACATTGATTACGAGAAATGTAAAAGAACACTAGACTTGCTACCTGATTCCCAGTTATCGCTGATGTAACGGTGTGACCGATGCCACCGCTAAAAAGAGATGGCGCAAACTGGTTTGAGGAGTATGATTGAGCGTCAAGCAGTTCAGTTCAATAGCGATAACTACGACTCAGGTAATCAGTCTAAGGATTAGCTTTGATTTCCGCAAGACTTTTTTACGACTGTAGCTACATTCTGACTAGATGTACCTAAACAAGAAAAGATTACATAAATAAAAAATTCAACTGTTTAAGTCAAGCGCTCTTCTATGCGGAGATGGAGTGATCTTTCGAGGGGGTTAATTACTTTATTGATAATTCGTAGTTTCCCTAGACGAACTTTCATTGCATTCGAAGTATTTGACATATTTTTAAGCACTTGACATACATTCCTCTGAAATTCCTATTGCAATGCTAACAAGCTTGGGGTTGAATGCTAGGGTGAAATAAAATAAATGCTTGGAAGCTCAAACCAGTTTGAGCAATCCCGGTTTGGTATTAGTCTCGGTCTGATGAGCGATAACTGGGACTCAAGTAATAAGTCTGGCTGATCCTGAAAATAAAGGTTAAGTTCTTAAAAATGGCAGTGTACATTCGAATATTCCAAAGATTAATGCGCTCAACACAAAATGGATGTGCTCAAAACGAGTGCAAAAAAATGAATGAAAATTTCTTTTTTAAGAAAGTATGCAGCTTCCTTAACACTGGCCTACTTCAAGGTCTTCATAATAAATTCCATACGCTTCAACTTCACATAAAGTAAGTGCCCAGTAAGGGCCATAAAGCTTGCTACGTATGAAGAGGTATCTTCCAACAAGCATGCCTGGGCAGTTGAAACTCTTCGTTACGATATTCGTCATCGATTGGTTCTCTTGACAAGCATTGTTGCCATCTTCTCCGCCATTAGCTTTATTTCCAACCAAAATATCAAAATCACCCAGCCTTTCGCTGCAACAATCTGCTCTGTTTGTGATTTTCACTGAAGATACAACAGCCTGTTTGCCGAAATCTACTCGCCACCAAGAAGGGGCTGTCACTGTTCCACTTGAAGTATGACTGCATGAACCCCCGTCGTAGCTCGAATTCCTGTTTCCATCAACTGCTCTTGAACTTGTATCATATGCTGTGTAGTTGCTTGATTGTTTGGTCGTTTTCATATAGGCAATATTTTTTGTAGCTGAAAAATATGTTTATAATGAATCAGAGTTATTTTATGCAGTATAGTTAATATGATAAATTCGATAAATTACTTTTGTTGTTAAAAAGCAACAAAAATAAATGATACTACATCACCACCGGGAATCTAGGGTTACCAAGGGTAGATTATGAGCAGTAGTCGTGTGAACATAAAACGAAATTTTAATTGTAAAAATATATAATCGCCAGAGTAAAATAAAACTAAACGTATCGGGCTGTGCCCTTCATCAGTAGTAAAGAAACGGTTGAAAAGAAAAGAATAAAAGAAGCCTAGAATGATAAATAGAATGAAAGATTCGAATGAGAGAAAGGAAGGAAAATGTGAGGAAAGTGAGTAGATCCTACGAAATGAAATAAAAATAAAAATAAAAAAATGTGTTACAGAAATGAAAAATGTTTGTTAAGACCATTAGGAACACGCGTATTAAGTTTAAATATAATCCTTTTTGTAAAGTCTTTCTATTATTAGCGTCCACAGGAGCAGTCAAAAGTCCACAAACAATCATGTCTTCTAATGTATGTCCATCTGAATTGTAATGTTGTGAGACATTTATATCTCCTTGTTCACTTCTTCTAACATCCTCATGTACTTTGTTTTGCACGTTCCTTAAATGTTCACCAAATCTTTCGTTTAACTGCCTGCAAGTCTCACCAATGTACAAAAATCCACACTTTCTGCATATAATGCAATAAATGATACAAGAGGTAGAGCAGCTGAATCTTTTTTTAACGGTGAAGGAGTTGTTATTATTTGTTATGGTGATTTGGTTGGAGACATGGTTGCATGTTCGACATCTAGCGTTATTGCAGGGATAAGTACCAGGGTATTCAACGTTGTGGTGTAGTTTAGAATGAACAAGAATGTCCCGAAGATTGTTGTCTCGACGAAATGCCATAAGCGGTGGTTTCTTGAAGATTTCTTTCGTGTCAGGACCAGTTTGCAGAATTCTGTAATTTTCGTAGATGATCTTCTTAATGGGCATGGATAAGGGATGGTAGGTGAGAGTGAGCGGTATTCTATCTTCAATTGTTTTATTTTCATTGGCAATTAGGGATTGTTCTCTAGTTATTCTGGATACCCGTTCTAAGGCTTGATGGATGATGTCTTGCGGATAGCCACTGTCGATGAAGAATTTGCACATTTGTTTAGCTTTATCTTTAAAATCAGGTTTATTTGAGCATAGTCTTTTAAGTCGTAGCAATTGTGAGAATGGGATGGAATTTTTGCATTTGATAGGATGTGAAGATGAATATGAAAGGTAACGATGAGCATCAGTTTCTTTGTAATGAATGGACGTGGATATGAGATTGTCTTTGATGGTGAGCATGATATCAAGAAATGGTATGGATGTTTCTGTGATCTCAACAGTGAACTTGAGGGCTGGATGGAAGTTGCAGACAAAATCAATGAATGCTTGAAGTTGTTCACGTGGAAGTGAAGTGGCACCAACAACATCATCGATGTACCGTTTGACAAGTTCAGGAACAGGACCATGATATCTTTGTGAGATGAGGTGCTCCTGGTATCCAACAAAAAGGCAAGCATAACTTGGACCAAGTTTACTGTCGTGTGAAGTTCCAGTGCAGAGAGGTAGAGAACTTTTAAGGAATAACTTTAAGCAACTTTTCATTTCAAAGTAATTTTTCCATTTACAGCTTACAGTGAATGATTTTTCATTTACGTTTAAAATTTGACTTTCTAATAACTAAACAACTAATTTAAAACGCTTTGTTAGCTGCCTTCGTTTAGCATTTGTATAGAGAATATAAAGTAGGAGCGTTGCCATTTTCCACCAATGTGGAGGGCGTGGTTTATAGAAGCGTTAAAAGTAGGTAGATTGATTAGATAGCAGGTCCACATCAGGTAGCGCTGCTGTAGTTTAACCATGGGTGGTTAGACACCGCATGTGTATGCGGAGGAAAAATTTCTTTGCCTTTGCGGAGGATACATTGAAGACCTATAAGAAAGAAAACTTTTTCTCTGTTCTCCCTTCGCTGTAGAACTTTCAAAGTAGCGGCTAAGTCAAACTTTGGCTCCTTTTTAAGCTCAATTTGTGGCTGTTGAAGGAGATAGGAAGCAGAAAAGACGATATAATGCAGAAAAAAGTCTCCTTCATATCATAAAATTTATGTACCCCTGCAGTGTCTAACCACCCATGGTTTCACCTAAACAAATACACTATGTACAGTTGACATCCGCTATCTCGAACATTCGCTATCTCGAACGATTTTCCATTTCCCCTCGATTTGGTATAAGTGTTCTTATAGAAAAATCATCCGCTATCTCGAACCCCGTTATCTCGAACCATTTCCGATTTCACAAGGAGGGAAACCTGCTCTTTATCTCAAACTCTGCCAATTTTTCTGCTGAACTGGATAAAGAGACAGGCTGAAAATATGTATAAGTTCGCCTAGCGGAGCGGGAATGGTAGCAGCTAAGTGAAATGCGGCCCATGTATACAATAGATGAAGCTGTTGTCTTTCGAGATGTGCTGCATCGCCATTAGGTATTTCAATTTCACCAATAGTAGGGATGAAAGCAGATGAGCTTTGACTCCCCCCATGTAAAAATTCCAGACTTGTTAGATGAATTTTGGGATCAGTAACCCTGCATGTTAATAGGGGTTCCTTTTCTGACTTAAAAACTATAATTCTTTATATTTATGTGGGCCATCCGTTATTTCGAACATTCGCTATCTCGAACAAATTCCAGTTTCCCTTGAGAGTTCGAGATAGCAGATGTCAACTGTATGTATATATTTTTAGCACTGTTTTGCTTGAGTTTGTTTGGGCTGCACAGTGGCATCAGAATACTTACCCATGCATCGATAACCTTGAGGTTGAATGGCATCATCAATACATAGCTGCATACCAGGACAGAGTTTCTTTCCGCTCTGAGCGCAAATAGATGGTGGCTAAAGACAATGGTAATATTCATTTTGCATTAGCTATAGCATAATGTTAAACTGTGTACTCTGGAGAACCAAATAATGATGGGTGAGCATAATGAGGCCCCCCAAGAGGTTCTGCGTGATGCGTTATTGGATCATTTTTCATGTGTGATTTTGTGAAACGAGAATTTTTTGCGCGTGAATGCGTGAATCTAAACTCCTGCGTGTCGCTTGAAATGCTTTGCTACGGCTCGTGATTTTGTGATTTACAGTATTGGCGAAATAATTGAGAGGTTGCTTGAATGCAGGAAGGCCCTCTTAACCATGAAGCATTGTCAGCTAACTATATTTCGGTCATTTTCTCATATGATGAATTAGTTAAGTCCCCTAAAATCATAATCTTGTGTGTTCTCTCTTACAAACTCGTCCTGGAAAGGCCAATCCTTGCGATATATGAAGGTAAACATCCTGAATATTGATCCTGCTCCAAATTTCGGGGAGCAACGCCTGAAGTTGCATGCACGTGAAAATGAAGTTTTATCGAGCGAGATTGCGTGAATCGTCGAAAAATTGCGCGTCATTGCGTGATTTTGCAGCCCCCTTGGGTGGCCTTCATAATCGGGGGTCTGAAAAATTTAGTAAACGGGGGCTGAGAATAAAACGGGGGTTTGAAAATACATTTTGATATCCTACGATTCAATGGCTCAAACATAGCTACCTAATATTAAGGTGTAGTGATAACCATTTTGTGCACTAATAAAATGGTTTTGTGCAGTGATAAACAGTAGCGAAAAATGTGCAGTGATAAAAATTTCTAGTGCAAGATAATTTTGTTTCTGGAAGCACGAACAAACAATTCCTTGAATTAACCACTTCCATTCCTTCCATCGAAAGCTTTTTTATGGAGATTAAAAAATAAAAAATAACAAGTAATAACAAGACTAAATTCACTAAAAAAGCTTGGTTTTTATCCCGGGTGGGGTACTTCATTGTTCAAGAGACTAGACGTGCCGCCCAGCTTTCCAAACCCACCCATGCCTACCGATAATCTCTGTTACTCGTGGTACCCATTTATAGAAAGAACAACGAAATTTTTTACCCATCTGTACAGTACCAATATCTCAAATATTTGAACCCAAGTTAATGTCTGAGGCAACTCTAAATGCGACTAAAACGCACATTTTATCAGGCTTTTCAAGACAATGCATTTCTAAATGTTTTTTATATATTTTACTACCCATGTGTAGAGATTCTTTACGGAAAACCAACCCATATGTAGGGAAATTGGCGGTGAAAAGTTGCCCATTTGGACGGCACGTCTAGTATAAGGAACAATGGAAGTACCCTCTGCCGGGGTTTTCATTTGTTGTATATCGTCGGCGACCCGCTGATTTTTTCTCTTAGGTGCCTAATTGCCGTACCCCGCCGCTAAATAATGTTTTGAAAAATTTCCAACCCCCTGCTCTTATTAGGACCCCCGCTTATAAAATACAAAAAAACGTGTTTTTCGTTTGGTACACCACAATGTTAGAACCAATAAGAATAAAAATAGATATTGTTAAAACCAGCGTTTTAACTATAGTTGCGTGAGTAAAAACGACGAATCAGAAACAAAAGGAAATATTGATAAGCTTTGACTTACGACCTGAGCTTGAGGCAGGGTGGCAGCGACTGAAGTAGACACAAATGAAACAGGACTTTTCTCAGCAGACAACTCTTCTTTAAACTTGATAACGGCTAATTTTCACGGCTAACTTACGACTGAATAAACGGCTAAATAACGACTGAATAACGACTAAATATAACGGCTGAATAACGGCTTAATATCAACGGCTTTCACGTCTCTGAATACTTCTTTACGTCTTTCTTGCGTCTCTAAAAATCTAAATCTAAAAGTCCAGAACCCCCGTTTTATACCACAAGTACAACAAAATTAACATAACACAAATAAGGTAAGAATACGTCCAAAAATGGTATCTTATTGTCTATAATGTCCAATCATCTTCTGTTTCATCATCGATTGCACCATGAATTATGATTGCACCACAAGTGTGCAAAATTGCACCACGAATACGAATATTCTGAGTCTAAACAGAAATCTGAGCGCCTCCGCAATACAACAATATTGTACCAGTTGAAATTTTCTTATAATAAATAAACGACGTTTCGAGCATAGGGCATAAACTCGTTATCAAGTGGTGAAATAACGGAAAATACTAAGTTACTGTATATCAAAAGAATAGCGATTCGAAAAATAAAAAGAAAGAAAAATAAAAAGAACGCAAGATACAATACCACGTGATTTAAGTTAGAGTACATAAATTAAAGATAAGAAAAATGTTTATTTAGTCCACCAGAATTCAGAGTTTTTAAATTATGAATTATTCTTTTTTTCTTAAGTTTTGCTTCTAATGTTGTCGTGTGGTGCGTATAAAATTCCAAGAACGGACATGTTGGCAGTCGAATGATTGGGCAGGTGGAAATGCTGTGAAATGTTGCTGTCCCCGCTTATTAAGTTTGCATATTTTTACTAAACTTACTTTGACATTCTTGGTGTGAAATTTCACTTGCAGACTCGATTTGTTGGTTAAAACTCTGAATTTTCTTAGCCTATAAGAACTTGGGCCCCTATTTTTTCGTTTCAGCAGTATTTCCAGACAAAGTTTGTCAAACAAAGTCCGACCCCTCTGCCAATTAGGTCCTGACAGTAGTTCCAACCCCCCTGCCTGTTCCGACCCCCCAGCAATTAGGCACCTAAGGCCTCGTTTCCACTGCAGCGGATCACTTTTTGATCCCATCACTTTTTGATGAAGCTACAAAAAGTGTATTATCTGATGAAGCTACAAAAAGTGTATTGGATAAGGCTTCCGTTTTCACACGAAAAGTGATCCGATACAATTTTCGTTCACCTATCCGTAACATTTTGTACCTGCTTGGAAAGAGGATCAATCTTGTACCTGTTCGGATCAAAAAGTGATCCGCTACAGTGTAAACGCTTGTATCCAATACACTTTTTGATGCTGATTCGCAAAGAGGCCATTTTCCAATCACATCGAGGCTAAATTTTCCCGCACAAATTTAATCTGGTTGCTTGTTGAGTCGTGGAGTTACAAATATCATTCTTGAGAAATGATTTTGACAATGAAAAATAAAATGTGCGTTTTTATCATTCTCCTTCTTGGGTTAATTTGGATTTTAATGTCTCCAAGTAAATGCCAGCAGCAGCTTTACTTGACTTGGATTCAAGAACTACTCGAAGCAAGAGAGATATCTCCTCTTTCGTCTATGTAAAGTTTTTTCTTCTTCAGCATTGTTATTCGTATAACTTTGAGGTTTTTTATTTGCTTTTTCCATTATCTCTTGTTATTGCTATCTTCTGCCAAATCACAATCGTTACTTTCTGGCGTCAAAAACGTTAGGCCTTGTTGTTGTTGTGGAGTGAGATGTAAAAAGGTGCAAGCTTGATTTAGCGAACAAAAACTGATCCGGAACATCCGGTACAGTGTAAACGGGGTCTAAGAGTACTTATTGCAGACAGTCTGCGATGGTCGCAGATATGCTGCGATGATCTTCGACATAAATTATCTGCGACGGTCGCCGACAAAATACAACAAATGAAAAGGAGGCTAATACATGCAACATTTAAAGCTGTTCGTAGGTTGGTAGGTTTCATAGACAGGTCAAATAGTGTAACAATCTAACAAATTGCCTAACTTTTTGTTTGAGAGATGATTTAGGGGTTTTTCGACCCGTAGAATTCAAAAAAACCATGGGCCTTTCCGAAATACCTACCGTTTGGGCGTGGTCGATGACGTCATCATATTGTCATATTTTAGCTCTAACTCTATCATAAATGGGTTAAATTTCAATTTTGAGGTCTAAATGAAGTATTTGAGACCTGTTGAGTACGTTAACGGCAAAAAAAATATAAAATGACACTAAATTGGGTGTGGCTGATGACGTCATCGCGGAATTCTAGGTAATTGACTTTCACTGAATTTCTTTCGAATTTCACCTTCGCGTAATACAAAACAATGTTAAAATGACTTGCTGAGTGGACAATCATTCATTCTACTCTGCAGTCATGTCTAATTAAGGTGCAACTGTTTATGTGATCATAAAAATTTTCTGTAACTTTTTTTATAAAAATTTAAATTTCAAGAGAAAATAAGCGAAGAGTCCATTGCGGTAAATAATAGTCACAAGCAGAACCACAACTTTCACTTTCTATCGCGGAAAAGGCATTCTCCCAATCGGAATCGCTTGAATAGCCTGCTCTTTCCCACTCAGTGTTGCCCGACTCTTGGTCAGCATCGTATAATTTGCAGGAAGTGGTAATGGGTTGTTACTTGGTTCTGTTAGGTTTGATATTTTTGCTAGTGGAGCACCTTTCTCTTCGCTCTGATCAACATCGTAATCAGCTTCTCCGATAGCCAAATCGCCTTTCTTCCCTTTCTGGCATTTCTTTTTTTGGTCGCTTTAAGGAAGGTGGTGGTTGGTTACCTTCAAACCAAAGTGGCTTGGTTACCTCATCAAGCACCCACCCATAGTCTGTTAGTTGCAACTGTGGAAGCACAGGACAAAGACATTTTCTCCTGATCTAAGATTGCAAATGTTCCCGCATAATACCTTGTTTGAGGGAGGATCGATCCAGCTGAATGAAAGCTGAATTTTTTTGTTTCATCTCCTTATAGATGTGTATGGGTGTCCGCGTTTCCAAATACATTTCTTGACTCCTACGGCAATACATTACAAGCACTCTGTCTCTTTTTTCAATAGCCTTATCTTTGCCAATGCCTGTGATGTGGTCTGTTTAAGTTTGGCTCCTTTGAAAGACGCCTGAATGCTTTTACCTTGCCAACGTTATACATGTATGAAGTTGAATCGCATCTAGTGATTGCGTGAAACTGTGGTAATACTTTGCATGGTTACGCACCAAAATGTTGACGAATTTTTAAATATTAATGAACTTTTCGTGGTTGATTTTCATGGACCATGGATGAATAGAATTTGTTTCCGTCATGTGCATCGAGAACCAATTTTGATGCTGGTTTCACTGTAATTATAGAAACGACTTCAATTTTCGGGATGCAACGTGGGAATGATTGTTTTGAGCACTTCCAATAACCATTCTCTAGGCTCCAAAGATTGAGGATTGTCATTCCATCGAAAGGCCATGCTGTATTCTTTGGAGGAGACGCTGTTAGTGTTTTTAAACTCTTGTATCAAGAAATTTGAAAAATTGCTTTGTCTGATTGCCGAAGGTTTCAACTTGGAGTTCATAATAAAACTTAAAGGTGTGATAGGAAATTGGAATGCCTCTTTTATAAAACTGCTTTGCTACCAATAAACCAGAAAGCCTCTCAATCCTCTTTCAGTACTGCAATTGCCTTGGGTGGTGTTATGACTTTCTGCAGTCCAGTCAGCAGTTTCAGTTTTTAATTGGATCGAAAAAGTTGTTCTTCTCTGTTACTAAACGCTCATTAACAAATTCTCTATACTTCGTAGGTTCCGATATTTGCAACATTTGCGACTTGCAGAAGGTCATTAACTATCGCTTTGTCAATTTCCACACCAGTGCTTACAACCCCCGTACATTTCCTTGAAAGACATGAGCAGGCGTATTCTGGTAAGAGTCAAGAAATGTATTAGGAACACGGACACCCATACCCATATCTATAAGGGGGATGAAACAAAAAAATTCAGCTTTCATTCAGCTGGATCGATCCTCCCTCAAACAAGGTATTATGCGGGAACATTTGTAATCTTAGATCAGGAGAAAATGTCTTTTTCATGTGCTTCCGCAGTTGCAACTAACAGACTATGGGTGGGTGCTTGATGAGGTAACCAAGCCACTTTGGTTTGAAGGGAATCAACCTCAACCACCACCTTTAAAGCGACCAAATGAAAGAAGTGCCGCAAAGGGAAGAAAGGCGATTCTGTTTTCATAGAAGCATAATACGATACAGTAAAAACCCGCATATAAGAATCTTCCTCGAATAAGAACCTACAGCCTGAAATCTCCATTTTTTTCTCCTTTACTTAAGCAGCTTTTCACCCTTAATTCCAAAAAGGTTCTTATTTACAGAATATTTTTCTGAATCTAAAAAAGCAATCTGGTAGGTATTGGATTTAATAGGTGCTTCTTATGTAAGCAACAACCTCTGCCAAATAATAAAATGTGTCTAAATTTTCAACCTCAAACAGGAGAGCTGCGGCTCCCAAGCTCCCCTTCTCGCTTTTCTCCCTAGAATATTAAAACAATGATCAATTTTTGTACAATAAAACTTGTGAAAACTTAAAGAAACTTTAATATTAAGAACCTTAAATAAGAACCTCTCAGCCTGGTTTCGTAAAGATATGTTCATAAATGCGGCTTTTTACTGTATTGATCAGAGCAAAGAGAAAGGTGCTCCACCAGCAAAAATATCAAACCTAACAGAACCAAGTAACAACCCATTACCACTTCCAGCAAATTATACGATGCTGACCAAGTGTCGGGCAACACTGAGTGGGAAAGAGCAGGCTATTCAAGCGATTCCGATTGGGAGAATGCCTTTTCCGCGATAGAAAGTGAAAGTTGTGGTTCTGCTTGTGACTATTATTTACCGCAATGGACTCTTCGCTTATTTTCTCTTGAAATTTAAATTTTTATAAAAAAAGTTACAGAAAATTTTTATGATCACATAAACAGTTGCACCTTAATTAGACATGACTGCAGAGTAGAATGAATGATTGTCCACTCAGCAAGTCATTTTAACATTGTTTTGTATTACGCGAAGGTGAAATTCGAAAGAAATTCAGTGAAAGTCAATTACCTAGAATTCGGCGATGACGTCATCAGCCACACCCAATTTAGTGTCATTTTATATTTTTTTGCCGTTAACGTACTCAACAGGTCTCAAATACTTCATTTAGACCTCAAAATTGAAATTTAACCCATTTATGATAGAGTTAGAGCTAAAATATGACGATATTATGACGTCATCGACCACGCCCAAACGGTAGGTATTTCGGAAAGGCCCATGGTTTTTTTGAATTCTACGGGTCGAAAAACCCCTAAATCATCTCTCAAACAAAAAGTTAGGCAATTTGTTAGATTGTTACACTATTTGACCTGTCTATCAATGCCTAAAGCTCTCGAAATTAAAAAATTTAGAAATTTTACGTCATGAAGCTTGTCAGGCTGGTGAAAGACACTTGTTGTTAATTTGTGGTAGACTAATAAATGACAACTAAGTGATTGAATCCCCGATTGAATTTAACGTTGAATGCATTGATTGAGAAAATGTTTTATGCAAGAATACTTGGTTATGTGTGTTTGTCTATGAGGGGCAATAGATACAGTCACAGAATTTGCGGCTGCAATGTTTTTCTTTTTGGTGCAGGTGGCAAATCACACCAACATGCTCTTTTTTCTACCATTTTCAAAAGAATTTTAATTAATTTATTGCTCAAAATTTCCTATTTCAATCAGACAAGATTATCAAAAAAAAGCTGGTGTTTTATTATGATATCTCTCATTCGCCGTTCTTAACTCAGACCACAGTACCAAAGAAAAACGCAATCTACTTTCGGCCGAGTGCCGCACACTGTACCATTGTCAGACTCCCTAGTTATGATTTCCAATCAAAAATCACATAAATTGTACGTTACGCATGTATTAAATGTTGCTGGAATGGTCTTGAGCTTTGCTCACATATAGTTGTCTTTCTATCTTCTGTATAATAGTCATGACACCGAGTGTGCAGTTAAAATTAAGGAACTATTAAGGAACTTTTGGAACTCAATTGACTCAAAAGAGGTCGAAAAATAAGGAACTTTAAGAGCTAGGCCTTGAGCGAGGTTCTTTAGCTATATAAAAAAAGCGTGTCTGATCTTCCACACTTGTTAGCTATTGTTATATGTAAGCTGGGTTTTTTATATAAATTCATAAGTCTTCAATAACAAACTTACATTTAAATCATAATGCTTCCAACCACCTTTGGCGACCAACTGTCCATGATGACTTCCCGATTGAAACGACAAAATCTCGCATATGACAGAATTCTCTTTCTCTTCTTTAGTATTGACTCCATTGCAGCCATTAATCCGAAAGCATCTTTGGATACAGTTAGCATCACTCCAAGTTTTAAGAACCTGGATCTTGGTTGCTTCCAGTTTGGTATTCATCAATGGCTCGTTGACAACTCTTGCAATTCTGCTACTGTTTGACTAATTGCTAAAGGAACGAGCAGCAAATAAGCGACCAGGCTTATTTTTAGAAACCTTTGATTCAGCCTCATCTTTTCTGCATCATAGTCAGAGGTACTTTTTTTCTACTTCATTCTATCCCACTTGGAGCTTCACTATTTGATCCACTCTCTAGCGCAGTAACGTGCCTTTTCAAGAAACAGATGTGCAATAATTGGTAAAACCCAGACAGCCACCTGTAATGATTGACAACTCACTCTTTTTTTTATAAGAATAATTTTATAAGAACACGAGCCTGGATTTTGCCCAGATTTTTAGAACATAAGTACAAGCTGAGGCTGGGCTTTCCAAAAGCCCCAAGAATATCAGCGAAATATGTAAGTAGGACAGTAAGACTGAACGTAAAAAGGAAGCAAACAGAGATATAGACAAGAATTCTGCATTTTCACACACACCTAGTACCACCCCAGACATTTATTGAAAAATATAGATATCTTAGTAACCAAGGAATTAAGAACAGATTAAGAACATTTCAGGCTCAAAAACAAACATTTAAGAACAGCCAGCCTCGATCAAAATTTGTAGAATAGACAGGGAATAACTTATTACCATCTAGCAAACTGGGTAACCGAAATTTTTAAAAAGGATTACATTTCTATTGTGTTTAGCAGTTAATATAAGCTAAGGTGACATTCGGAAAAATTTGGGGTTATCACGTGATCGATTACATAAAATAATGGTGTATGCCTATAATGAAATTCCTTTATTTTTGAAAACTGAGCACTCTATCTAAAAGAGCTCGTCTTACTAAGTAAATTTGGGTTACCCAGTTTGCTAGATGGTGACAAGTTATTCCCTGTTTGGAACCGACGCACCCTCTAGCCCAGTCCCTGTCATGTCAATGGTTTGGCAATTAATGGTTTTACTGTAGTTTAAATACATATACATATAGCGCACTGTTTTGCTTTATTTTCATGTCATCTCGCCATTTCGTCATTTCATTTCGTCATTTCGTGATTTCGTGGTTTACAGACTGCCCCCTGTATTCTACTTTCACTATCCTATCCCATCACATCATCACCTGCCAATTTTACACATAATTACACCCTACCATCCAATCACGTCACATTCTGCCAAATTCAAATTAAAATCACCATCCATCAATTTAGCTCTGAAGAAGCCCTGAATGCAAGGGCAAAATATTTGCACAATAATTATGCATATTTAAATGTTTCTTTTTTGTGTCTCATCTACCGTTTTGTGTTGTTCCTGAAAATTCATTATTTTATCAACTTTCTACGACACAAGCATCTTCGATCCGGCGGACAGCCTGTTGCCAGTCCTTTTCTTCGAAATAATGATTTTTTAAACCCTCTTCGCTAATTGGATGCTAAATTAATATCGTAGCCTTAGCTTATTCCACCCCAAGCAAATTTGAATTTTAGTGTAATCAATATTAAAACTGCACTGCAAGTTCTTCTTGGGAAAATCTATGAATCACATCATATTTGCAATTAACCCCATCGAAAGATCACTCCATTTCCTGCAGAAGAGGGATTGAATTAAACAGTTGAATTTCTTTTGATTCTTGTACACACTTTTTTTTTATAAGAAATTTTTATTTTTGCTGAGCCTCGATTATTCTTAAGCTTATTCGATTTTGAGCCTGAAAATATTCTTAAATTATTCTTAATCATCAATGTTGTAAATTGGCCTGAAGATCCAGAGAAATAAGTCAAATCTTTGACATTTGTTATTTTATATTCAAAACTTCATTTCAAAACAAATACAGTAGCTTGACATATTGTACGGTGTAAAAACGCAGAGAAATAAAAATGAACCTCGTCAAGCTTGGGCCTCAGATTATTCTTAAATAATTCTTAAATTTCAGCAATTTTGAGCCTGAATATTCTTATAGACTGTATTCTTATAAAAAAAAGTGTGTAACCTCTTTCTCAGGTATAGCTATCTAGTCAGAATGTTGTTTCTAAAACTTCTTGCGAGCATATGGAAGATAGAAGTTGCAATTCCAGTTGCAGTGATCATTCGAATGATTGATGGAGTATTATATTTTTCTAAATTATTGTCACTTTGGCCTTGAGTAGCTCCTAGCTATTTTCATGTAGAAGCCAACTTTAAACAAATAGATTATTATTATTGTCTATGTGAATATGCTCAAGATGAAATAGATGTGCTCAAAAAACGAGTGCAAAAGGACCCAGGGGAGTACTCATTAACTTTCAATACGGGGGGGTCCATGCCACTATTCCCTTGCAGACCCCCAATATTGAGTTTAATGTTTTGGAGACCACAAATATTGCTTTCTATTTTTGGACACCTAAAATGTTTTCTCGGGTTAAGCCATCAGTTTCGTGACAATTTACAATTTATCAGCTCTTGGCAGTTGGATGGGTGATTGTAATGATCGCACCCAAATATTGAATTTTTGTCCATGTTATAATTCACAGACCCTAAATATTGAATAAGCTTAAGATTTTTTACCACAAATATTGGCATGGACCCCCCGTATTGAAAGTTAATGAGTACCGCCCTGGGCAAAAGGAATCATTGTTTCTTTTTTAAGAAAGTAGGTAGCTCTCTTATCACTGGCCCACTTAACAATCTTTATAATAAGTCCCATAAACTTCGACTTCACATAAAGTAAGAGCAGGGTTAAGTTTGCTGCGTATGAAGAGGTATCTTCCAATCAGCATGTTTGGGCATTGAAAACTCTTCGTTACGATATTCGTCATCGACTGATTCTCTTGACAAGCATTGTTACCATCTCCACCATTAGCTTCATTTCCAACCAGAATATCGAAATCACCAAGCCTTTCGCTGCAACAATCTACTCTGTTTGTGATTTTTACTGAAGATACAACAGCTTGTTTGCCGAAGTCTACTCGCCACCAAGGGAGGGTTGTGTTTGCTCCTCCTGAAGTATGACTGCATGAGCCAGCATAGTAGTTGGGATTCTTGTTTCCATCAACTGCTTTTGAACTTGTGTCATATGTTGAGAAGTTACTGGACTGTTTTGTTGTTTTCTTGTAAGCGATATTTTCCAAGTCTGGATATTAAGTAATAAAACGCAAATCTCAGTTATATATAGTAATTTTAATTTTATGTTTGTTTAATGCTCCTCTTTACAGTAGTGGCACACTAACCACATTCACACTAACTTTCTGTATTGAGATCTTCAAAACTGTTAACCAGCTAAATCCTAAATCATCGAACCTTGCGCACATCCCCCCTCACTGGGCAGAGATACTTCAAGAGAAAGGGATGATAAGGAATATGTTTGGAAATATTGCAAGGGGTGTGGGATATTCGGGGCTCCTTTTGAAATAAAAGTTAGCTGAATTGGATTTCACTGTTCTACTGTACAAAATACAAGCTTTATTTACTAACAAAAGCAAAACTGCAAGAATAAAATATGTGCCATCTGTCTTATGAACAACTCACCGACGCAACGATATCCTTGAGGTTGAACGGCATCATCAATGCAACGTTGTGTACCTCGACAAAGTTGCTGTCCACTCTGATCACAAATTGATGGTTGCTAAAAATACAGAAATTTCTACTGTAATTTTCTGCAATATATGCACACTAAACGATTGTAAACTAAAGTTAACTTGAGTAAACTAAAGTAAACTACCGTTAACTATCGTAAATTGTTTGGAGACTATTGTTAACTGTCGTATACTATTGTAATTTAAACTACTATTCAATTATAACTGTTGACAGACTGAAGTACACACAATTACCTTCTTTGAATGGACACAGTAATTGTATGAGTTCAGGTGGTCAAACAACGAGTTTTCCTAATTCTTAGGCTCTAGTTCACAGTACACATTATTTTCTGTAAGCATTATTTTTTGTGGCAAGAGCGATATTTCGAAGTGCTTTTATAAAGAAAATACTTTCTGCAAATAACTTACTTTTAAATTATAAAATTTCCATCCATTTTTAGCGATGACCTTTTTCTCATAATTTTCTGATTGAAACGACGAAATTTCGCATATGACAGAATTATCCCTTTCGACTTTAGTATTGACTCCATTGCAGCCACTTATCCGAAAGCATCTATGGATGCAGTCAGCATCGCTCCAGGTTTTAAGAACCTTGATCTTGGTTGCTTCCAATTTCGCATTCACCAGTGGTTCTCGAACCACTCTTGCAATTCTGTTACATGTTTGGCTAATCGCTAACGAAACGCAAAGCAAATAAGCGACAAGGCTCGTTTCAAGAAATCTACTCGTCCAAATCATCTTCCTAAATGAAGATTTACAACTGTTTGTCGTCTTTTTCATTTGTTTTTCATCAGCCCTCCATCCAGCTGGCAAAAATGCGTTTTACATGAACATGTGTTGTTTTTTAAAATGATTAAAAAAAAAACAGCTGCATACATCTGACAAACAGAAGAAGCAGCGATCATAAAATTGAGCCTCAGCCCTCAAGACGCCATCATTCTCTGCGCTTGGGGTCGTCAGTATCTTGACCGGCTCACTTTTGAGGTCTTAGATATCTTCAGAGTAGTGGCTTAGCTCAACATCCCCGTATGAGAGGGTCATTGGGCATGACGGTTTGCGGTTTTTCAACATTATTGGAGCGCTTTTACGGTTTTGAATTGGCGATTTCGTTGCGGTTTTACGGTTTTAAGGAAAAACATGTACGCTAGTACGGTTTTTGGCTAACAAATTTGTGGTTTTACGGTTTTTTTGACCCTCCCTATGACCCTCACCGTATTGTACGCAGTCGAGGAAATGTGAAACAAAATTGAGACACACTTTGAGCGAAAAATTGCCTTTAGGTCTTTGGTTATCGTGGGTTACCCTTGGTAACAGAGTTTCAATAGGAAGCTCAGATGGAAGATCAGCGGGTTAATCGAGACTGACAGAACAAAGAAGGGAGAAGAGGCTATTGACCCATCAATATTAAGCGGCGCAGTGTTCTGCTTTTAAACTTTAATCCTATCAAAAACCAGTCTATCATTATCTGAACACTTTCTTTTATTCACTCTTAAAAGTCAATACACCTTGTTAGCATCGTGAAGGGTTGCCTAAATCTTCCAAGGAAGCTCGATCTGACATGCCCCCCTATCCCTACATCCATGACGGGGAAATCATTTGATGAGGAAAGAGGGCCTACAGGGTATACCCACTCTTTATTTTATAAAAAACCTAGCTGAAGGTATAGTTCCAATCGTTACTTATTTATGGACCTCTTTTGATTAAATTTAAGTAACAAAGGTTTCTTAATAGTTCCTTAATAGTTCCATATTTAGTGTCATGAGTATTATAAAGAGACATTTGTATGTGAGCAAAACTGGAAACTAATCATGGGAAAAATTGATAGATGCGTAACATACAATTTATGTGAGTTTTAACTGCAAATGTATGGAACCGGATTTCTAACTCTTGTTTACAATGATAAAAAATATTCAACATTGAAAAGTTCCTTAGCGATTTTATCTTTAGTAGTACAAGTTCTTAAAATTTTTCGACCTTCAACATGTAGGTTCCTTATAAAGAGGTCTCTTATAAAAAAATCGTGTACTGTACAATCAAATCAAAAACAGTAGAAGTAAGAAGTTTTGTGTAAACAAAGCTACAAAACACAAAAGGCAAATATAACTTACACCAATATATACATTATTTAATGAAACTATAGAATATTCAGTTTTCTACATTTATTCAATAAAAATGGGGATAAGTATGAAATGAATTAAACAAATGGTCGACATTTATTTCGGTAATTGTATATCTCTAGTAAAAAAGAATTTCTTATTACGCAGTATTGCTTCAGCTGTGTCCTGTGTACAAATTGTTAAAACTATACTACTATATACGTCACTTCTAAATAGTCCAGAAGTAGAAAAGAATCCATTTCCTATCGAATATGCCGATGCCCTATTCCATAGTTCTTTGTTAATCACCACGCTAGCGAATCTATAATCACTACTGTGGTGGATAATCACTACTGTGGTGGTACTATTTGCGTACTGTGGTGGTAGTTTCTGCGTACTGTGGTGGATAATCACTACTTGTGATTGGTTATTATGCTTGCGGTGGTGGCAGTTTTGGAGTACTGTGGTGGATAATCCCTACTGTGGTGGCACTATTTGCGTACTGTGGTGGTAGTTTTTGCGTACTGTGGTGGATAATCACTACTTGTGGTGGGTTATAATGCTTTATTTGGTGAATACGAAATCATAGCAAAGCTCTATAGATCAAGCAAGAAAAAACCACAAAATCCACCACAGTACGCCAAAACTGCCACCACCGCAAGCATAGTAACCCACCATAAGTAGTGATTATCCACCATAGTACGCCAAAACTGCCACCACCGCAAGCATAGTAACCCGCCACAAGTAGTGATTATCCACCACAGTACGCAGAAACTACCACCACAGTACGCAAATAGTACCACCACAGTAGTGATTATCCACCACAGTAGTGATTATAGATTCGCTAGCGTGATCACTCAATATTCTAAGATGTAGCTACTACACAATTATGAAACAGGGGATTGGGCACAATGAAGTTGGGCACATGCTTGAGCGGCATGAGCTAACAAATACTCGAGTTCCTTTGATTCAAAAACCACATGTCAGTTTTTATAATGCACCAAAAAGCAAAAACAAATTAAGTGTTACCTACCGTCATTTTCCCGTCGCAGATCCATTCTTCCCTTGCAATGGCTCAGCAGCTTCGTAGTTCGTAGTTCGTATAGTTCATTACTAGCTAATCAACATTAGGCCAGTTAATATTATGTTATTTACATCAAACTTACCTTTCAAACCCTAACTCCCTTACCTTGCTAAACTTGCACCCTTGCCATGCATCCTTTCCTACCGGGGGCCTACAGTAGTATGCTTCAAAAGCTCCAACGGGCAGTGATGCCTATTTCCGATACCCATTGCAGCGTTCATTATGCCTGTGCAGCTACTGGAAAAGAGAAAAAGGTAATTTAGACAGGCAGTAACCGGCAAAAAGCAAGGAAATTGACCGATTGAAATCTGGAAAAGCCTTCAAATTGAAGTTCTTCAGTAGAATGTGTGCAGCTTTCAGAGTGATTCAACAGCTTAAGGATTATTGTAAAGGACTATTTGGCCCAGCTTCTAGCACAAGCGATTCTAGGTTGTTTTAGCAACACGACGCGACCGAATATAAGAACACCGTCTAAGTCAAGAAGGTACCAAAGCGTTTTGCTAATAATTTTTTTATTTTGCATTAAAGGGTAACGACGCCTACATATCGACCAGCGTATGGAGCCTAAGTAAGCTTATTACACGAGTGGTAATATTCACAAACAACAACCAACAATTACCCGAACAACCACAACAACGGGTTGCTGTTTGCTTCATGGTACACTGAGGTTTCCACTCTGAAGAAACAGCAGTATGTTGTTGTGGTTGTTAGAAGCTGTTTCCAGAAGCGTGGGAGGATGGTAATAAGTCTAGAGCCTAAGTATTCGGCTTGAAACCTGGATGAGCTTGAGCCCGCGGTTTTCGTTCGCAGTTATAGGTCCAACAAAAATGGTGAAATACAACATTAATCGCACTTTCTAGCCTGTTATGCATCGTTTTGCAGCGAAATTCGCTGTTGCGGCTCCGAAAACAACGCAAAACTTCGGCCTTTTCATCGGAGCATAAAACAACAAAGATGACGATGTCGTTAGAACGTCAAATGTCAAAACGCGGGAAAATAACTAATTCCCAGATTCTTTGTTTGCTCGTGGCATAAGTGTTTCTTTACTTGTCGCCTGCTTTCGCTCACAAACGCATAGCGCATCTTTTGACATTTCCTTGCTGATAAGTGATAAGTACTGGCTTTTGCTTTATCTCTCGCGCCAGCAGCCTTGTTCACATGACTTTACCACCTTTAATTAAACGAAGAGCAAAATCTGTTGCCTCTAGCGTATATTTGGACGCCTTGTTAGTCTTGAGGTGTAAAAAGCAGCATTTCTTTTAAGACCTCAAACCAAGCGGATTTCTCAAAATTACAGAGCTTTAATTTTTCATGGTTGAAATCTTGTGGAAAATTTAATTATTTGAAAAGCTGCCTGAGTTTGCAACAAATTCTATAGATAGTATTTGGAACATATATCATTGAAGCAAATTCTGCTACTGGGATCTGGCACAGAGGAAATAACACTTAAGTAAGATTTACTGTTTTTCAAATAATTAATTTCAAATCTCTATGAACTCATTTTAAACCTTTTCTCTAATAAGATGAAGTTGACGGTGAAGAGGGTGTTCTTTAAGAAAAATTTAGAAATGCACACTAATAGGTGCAGAAAGTAAAATTTACGAAGGTTGACGTAAATATAACTCAATGCACTCAAGTAGGGGGTATGGGTCATGCAATCCAAGAAAATTTTGCATTTTATGGGTCTGGGATTGCTCTGGTGGTCATTTCGTAATCAGAATATGCTAAATCTAACTATGAGACAAAGCCAGTTTGCCGACTAAAGCAAAAATATACCGTTGATTAATTGGTATAGGGCAACACAGTAGTATAGTAGTACAGTAGTATAGTAGTATACAGTAGCATGCGTAATATAGACTGCCGGTCATTTAGTTTTCACTTAGGCCTGACCGGCTGCCGGTCAAATAGTCACTGCGTTAAAATAATGTGAATTATGTTTTTATGCCAATTTCTGCAAGATGTATCTAGAACTGACAAAAAATTTTTAGAACTGCACATTTTGTGTACAACTGCACGTTAAAAATACCCTGACAGTGAATTGGTGTATTTAGCGCCAGTAGTACCTAGGATCTCAGTAGTAAGTTAACTAATCGAGATCTCGACCTTGGCTGTGATGCTACCGTTGCCGATCGTCGATTTGGCTCGAACCCCGACCTTGACGCTTCTTGTCATGCTATCCTTTTCAACTCGTTTATTATAAAAAAAAATGGTACAATAGGCAATCGTCCAAGGGTCAAAAAAGTGAATTCAAATGGTGAATTAGAAAAGTTTCATTTTGGGTTGGAAGCTAAGAAACTCTTGAAAATATCTTAAAGAGCCAAAACCTAGAACCTACTAGTGGACAAAAGTTTCTTGGAAAACATGAGAGTACAAGCAGAAATGCTTGTGTGAATCAGGGGCCACACCAGCCGCTAAAAAGTGGGTGGACGAGCGAGCAAAGCGAGCGAGGAATATTAACGGTCTGGGGCTTGCCTATTACTTTGCTCTAGTTGTGTTTAGGTCTTATACGTAAAAAATGGCCTAGCTATCACTCCTATTTCATTGACGTAGCTAAGACTCTTGCACCTCACAGACTCATGACCACAGGACCACTGACCGCTAGCTTATCTTATCTCTGCCTCTTCACTTGTCTTGGCTCTCTGTCTTTCTATCGCCTTATTCTCTTTACCCCCATTATGACTTATTATTATTATCATTTTAATTTAATCATCATTTAACTATGATGATGATTATTATTAACTACCCCATTATTACCATCACCTGCACATCTTCCACACAATAACGTAATGATCAATCAGATTTCACTGACCATAATTCTGCAATTAATTATATTCGTTAATCATAGTTTTCATTCGTTTCTCTTGCGATGCGCTGTTCTGCTTACATTTTATTTCCTATTTTTTATGTGTGCACTTTTTACTTTTTTATTTTAACATTGTATGTAACTGCGTTATGTGCAATTTGAGTAAATGAAATGAAAAATATGGCTATTTATTTCAGTTTTAGGAGGCTTAAAAGAAGAATGATGGTGAACGTTATGAAAATATTAATCATGATAAATTGTATTTACGCATCTTCAGTCAAGCCGTCAATGGTTTTAGGTGGGTTCAAAAAATTACTACTTTAAAGTAGACATAATGTTTGAACAGAGATATGAATAAGCAATTAAATATTTAGAAGTTGAGGAAAATATGTCATTTGTAAATAAAAAACATATTTCTAGTCAGTCTGCAAAGATCTACAATCTAGGACAAAATACTTGGAACAAGGCTTTTTTCCAAGGAATATGGCCTATTCCATTGATTTTCTACTCCCAGAACTCCAATTCTTCCCCCTTTTACCCCCAAAGCAATGTTGGTAGTAGAGCAAGAAAATTTTTGTTCGAAACAACATTGTTACGGAGGAGAAGGGGTGTCACGATTGCAGCACAAATCAATGTTATATTCAATTCCAGCAATTCTCATTTCAAAAGTGGATTGAGACCTTTTTCTGCCTCTCCTTTCTTCTGATGACTGCCGAGAGATCGAAAAAGCCAATTTTGCGGGCAAATCTCCGGCAAATGGGAGGATTTATTGCTTCCAAATCAACTTCTCTAGTCTTCCGTTTTTGAAGATAGTGCTTTTTGGCGTTTTGAATTGGAAGCCTCTAAGTCTTCCTTTTTCTGTCTTTTACGTATGTCCATAAAGGACATATTAGGAAAGTGGTTTTCGCCAGAAGAAATTGTTGCGCAAATGTTTAACTTTATATCGCATAGCAACAACCTGCACGCATACCAATAGAAATACTGTATTTATAGCCAATCAGAGTTTGCGAAATTTGCAGGTGCCTAATTGCCGTCCCTCGCCGCTAATTAATTTTCTGAAAAATTTCAAACCCCTTGCGCTTATCAGGACCCCCCGCTTATTAAGATTTACATCAATTTTTGTGTCTACGATTTAACTTGTTTCACTGAGACCTTCTTTGTATGAAACTTCACTTCTACAATCTATTTGTTGGTTAATACTATTGATGTCCATGGTAATAAGTATGTACTATAGCGCCAGTCGCACTGCATTTCTGCAGTTTTCTGACAAAGAACTCCCCGTTTATTCCGACCCTCCCCGAAAATTAGATCTTGGCTGGAGTTCCAAACCCCCTCCCCCCAGCAATTAGGCACCTAAGAGTAGTTGAAATTAAAAAAGCACTTGCAGGCCTTGGAATGAAACTTCACAGATTCAAATTTTCGTTTGCAGATACGAAATACAAAGAAAGTGATTACGAATCCAAGATCCATAAAGACATTCTCAAGGGTTATGAAAAAGATGTGCATCCAGTTATGGAAGAAAATTCAGCACGTGTGATTTTTGTTACATTTGATGTGCAATTGATTCGAATATTGGAAATTGTAAGAATCAAACTTTTAATTGAAATTTGTAAGGCTGCCGGTACACGGAAATTCTTTTTGACAAAGAGCGTGACTTTGCTGCAAGCGCAAGTGGTTCAAATGTTTGTTGCGCAACACTTTTCGTCAAAACAAACGTTGCAAGTAACGAAACAAAAATTCAAATAGATTTCAGAAAAGAGCATAAATTTTGAGATGGCCTACGCCTAGTATTATAGGGCTAAGGCCCTTGCCAAACGATCAAATATTGTCGGTCCAACATTTGAGATTTGCTTGTCAAGTAAAATGTTTGGCTATTTGGCCACGTCGACAAACATTCCTAGTCCAACATTTTTTGTTTGCGTCAAGCAAAAACTGTTTCTGTACGTTTTCAAAAACATCACGCCATAAATTTTGCTACTTTTGCATGTTAAGCAATAATTTTAGACGTGGCAAAACGGTCAAAAACATTTGTTGTAAAGCGAATTTAAACGTTGGACCAACGATGTTTGAAAGGTTGACCAGGGCCTACAAACATTTTAAGCCTGTTTGATAAATAATTGCAGTTTGCAGTCGCTTTTCTTTGGCTCGTTTATATCAATGACTCAAGCGACTCCAACAAACGATTGGAGTGTCCTAAGATATAAACCAGGCCATATACCAGGGGGGGTACTTCATTGTTCAAATGACTAGACGTGCCGCCCAGTTTTTCAAAACCCACCCTTGTCTACCGATAAATTCTGTTCTTCGTGGTACCCATGTATAGAAAAAGCAACGAAATTTTTTACCCATTTGTACCAATATCTCAAATGTTTGAACCCAGTTTAACGCCTGAGGCAGCTCTAAATGCGGCGAAAAGGCATTTGCGCTGAAAACTAAAACGCACTTTTTATCAGGCTTTCAAAGCAATGCAAGTCTAAAATTTTTTGTACATTTTACTACCCTTGTGTAGAGATTCTTTACGGAAAATCAACCCATATGTAGGGAATTGGCGCTGAAAAAGTTACCCATTTGGGCGGCACGTCTAGTATAACGAACAATGGAAGTACCCCGGGGCCATATAAACCAGGCTCGAGAAAACATTTGTTTCCTGGTGGTGTCAACTGACTTTGCAATTGTCTTTTGTCAATGAAACATAACTTTCAGCGTGGTAAAAGACGCAGGGAAATAAAATAAAAAGGCATTAATATGTAATAAGTAATAGTAAAATGCTTCAGAAATCATAATTCATTGGAAGTCAATAATGAGGCAAAGCACGACAGCTTGAAACAATGATACAAAATAGCATTTTTTGGTTCAACCTGCATCAACAGAGGCAGTTTTCACAATACACGTTAGAAAATTCGAGTGGCTCTTTAGGTACGGGAGAATAGAAGCAGATATCAAAGTTTGCCGCTCTTGTTACCGTCCTGTTTGAGTTAGCTTGAGTTGCCGTCCTGTTTCGTGTTACAAAAGGGTTAACGTTCATTTTTAGTTCAAAGAAAGCTTCAGGGTTTTAAGCATTAGTATTCGTAACTCCCATACCTTTTGCTATCGTATTCGTAACAACAACCATAAGAAAATGCCATTTCAATTACGTTGTAATGTCTCACTTACCTTTAAAATTTTGATTTCTTCGACCTGCTCTATTCTTGACTTTGGGCGTCGCTGGCAATTCATATAGGGACCCAGTGTATCGCAGTGTCCAATAGAATGTATTTACTCGAAGTACAAAAAGTAATACTGACAGTCACACGCAGTACCTGCTACCACTGGTGTGAACGCAATGTATATGGACTAAAACGTAAGACAATCTTCAATACTATAGTTGTGCAGTTTTCGGCGTGATTCAGTGCCCTAGGGATTTATCGTCAATAACAATTTTTGCACCAATCTCTTGCGGAGCAATATTTATATTAGCATTTCATTCAATTTTGCATTGATCAACGCCCAAACCTGCATGCAGATTTTACAAAGTCCCAATTCCCAAAATACCAGATTAAATTTGCGAACGGGAAATTTTTAAGGATTTTTTTCTGCTCCACGTGCGTGACGCATCAATTTCATGGAAGAAATCACAATGCCAATCAAAAGATGCCTTATTCCTAATCGTTTGCTCAAGAATTGCAATATTTATGGAAAATATCTCCTTCATTTGTTACACATGAAAGTTGCTCTTCACATATTTGATTTTTCGGGATTTTTCTTTACAGAATGAGCGTTCCCAGCTGATTAAAGTCTATCTATGGGTGAATCAGGTAAAAGGCATTTAGGGTGGGTTCATTTGGGACCCTCTGTGTATTATTATTTCTGGAGACTCGCGAGAGATCAAAAGCCCGTTCATTTGAACGACTCTCGAGAGAATCGGAGACTTTGCAGTCTCTTAACTGTCCTAACTCTATAGCTGGAAGATTTCGCATACTTCGCAGAGAAATTGTTTCCAAATCAGCTTCTCAAAAGTGTTTTAGGCTTGTACTGCTTAAAGTGTTGGTACTTTATCTCTTCTGAATTCTGAATATGTAGACTTGGGAGGCTTCCGATTCCTGCCGCCAAAAGCACTTTCTTGGAAAATGGAAGAGTCAACCTCGTCCCCAGGCCCCAAATAAAATATAATGAAATTCCTTTATTTTTGAAAACTGAGCACTCTATCTAAAAGAGCTCGTCTTACTAAGTAAATTTGGGTTACCCAGTTTGCTAGATGGTGACAAGTTATTCCCTGTTTGGAACCGACGCACCCTCTAGCCCAGTCCCTGTCATGTCAATGGTTTGGCAATTAATGGTTTTACTGTAGTTTAAATACATATACATATAGCGCACTGTTTTGCTTTATTTTCATGTCATCTCGCCATTTCGTCATTTCATTTCGTCATTTCGTGATTTCGTGGTTTACAGACTGCCCCCTGTATTCTACTTTCACTATCCTATCCCATCACATCATCACCTGCCAATTTTACACATAATTACACCCTACCATCCAATCACGTCACATTCTGCCAAATTCAAATTAAAATCACCATCCATCAATTTAGCTCTGAAGAAGCCCTGAATGCAAGGGCAAAATATTTGCACAATAATTATGCATATTTAAATGTTTCTTTTTTGTGTCTCATCTACCGTTTTGTGTTGTTCCTGAAAATTCATTATTTTATCAACTTTCTACGACACAAGCATCTTCGATCCGGCGGACAGCCTGTTGCCAGTCCTTTTCTTCGAAATAATGATTTTTTAAACCCTCTTCGCTAATTGGATGCTAAATTAATATCGTAGCCTTAGCTTATTCCACCCCAAGCAAATTTGAATTTTAGTGTAATCAATATTAAATTTGCACTGCAAGTTCTTCTTGGGAAAATCTATGAATCACATCATATTTGCAATTAACCCCATCGAAAGATCACTCCATTTCCTGCAGAAGAGGGATTGAATTAAACAGTTGAATTTCTTTTGATTCTTGTACACACTTTTTTTTTATAAGAAATTTTTATTTTTGCTGAGCCTCGATTATTCTTAAGCTTATTCGATTTTGAGCCTGAAAATATTCTTAAATTATTCTTAATCATCAATGTTGTAAATTGGCCTGAAGATCCAGAGAAATAAGTCAAATCTTTGACATTTGTTATTTTATATTCAAAACTTCATTTCAAAACAAATACAGTAGCTTGACATATTGTACGGTGTAAAAACGCAGAGAAATAAAAATGAACCTCGTCAAGCTTGGGCCTCAGATTATTCTTAAATAATTCTTAAATTTCAGCAATTTTGAGCCTGAATATTCTTATAGACTGTATTCTTATAAAAAAAAGTGTGTAACCTCTTTCTCAGGTATAGCTATCTAGTCAGAATGTTGTTTCTAAAACTTCTTGCGAGCATATGGAAGATAGAAGTTGCAATTCCAGTTGCAGTGATCATTCGAATGATTGATGGAGTATTATATTTTTCTAAATTATTGTCACTTTGGCCTTGAGTAGCTCCTAGCTATTTTCATGTAGAAGCCAACTTTAAACAAATAGATTATTATTATTGTCTATGTGAATATGCTCAAGATGAAATAGATGTGCTCAAAAAAACGAGTGCAAAAGGACCCAGGGGAGTACTCATTAACTTTCAATACGGGGGGGTCCATGCCACTATTCCCTTGCAGACCCCCAATATTGAGTTTAATGTTTTGGAGACCCCAAATATTGCTTTCTATTTTTGGACACCTAAAATGTTTTCTCGGGTTAAGCCATCAGTTTCGTGACAATTTACAATTTATCAGCTCTTGGCAGTTGGATGGGTGATTGTAATGATCGCACCCAAATATTGAATTTTTGTCCATGTTATAATTCACAGACCCTAAATATTGAATAAGCTTAAGATTTTTTACCACAAATATTGGCATGGACCCCCCGTATTGAAAGTTAATGAGTACCGCCCTGGGCAAAAGGAATCATTGTTTCTTTTTTTAAGAAAGTAGGTAGCTCTCTTATCACTGGCCCACTTAACAATCTTTATAATAAGTCCCATAAACTTCGACTTCACATAAAGTAAGAGCAGGGTTAAGTTTGCTGCGTATGAAGAGGTATCTTCCAATCAGCATGTTTGGGCATTGAAAACTCTTCGTTACGATATTCGTCATCGACTGATTCTCTTGACAAGCATTGTTACCATCTCCACCATTAGCTTCATTTCCAACCAGAATATCGAAATCACCAAGCCTTTCGCTGCAACAATCTACTCTGTTTGTGATTTTTACTGAAGATACAACAGCTTGTTTGCCGAAGTCTACTCGCCACCAAGGGAGGGTTGTGTTTGCTCCTCCTGAAGTATGACTGCATGAGCCAGCATAGTAGTTGGGATTCTTGTTTCCATCAACTGCTTTTGAACTTGTGTCATATGTTGAGAAGTTACTGGACTGTTTTGTTGTTTTCTTGTAAGCGATATTTTCCAAGTCTGGATATTAAGTAATAAAACGCAAATCTCAGTTATATATAGTAATTTTAATTTTATGTTTGTTTAATGCTCCTCTTTACAGTAGTGGCACACTAACCACATTCACACTAACTTTCTGTATTGAGATCTTCAAAACTGTTAACCAGCTAAATCCTAAATCATCGAACCTTGCGCACATCCCCCCCCCCCCTCACTGGGCAGAGATACTTCAAGAGAAAGGGATGATAAGGAATATGTTTGGAAATATTGCAAGGGGTGTGGGATATTCGGGGCTCCTTTTGAAATAAAAGTTAGCTGAATTGGATTTCACTGTTCTACTGTACAAAATACAAGCTTTATTTACTAACAAAAGCAAAACTGCAAGAATAAAATATGTGCCATCTGTCTTATGAACAACTCACCGACGCAACGATATCCTTGAGGTTGAACGGCATCATCAATGCAACGTTGTGTACCTCGACAAAGTTGCTGTCCACTCTGATCACAAATTGATGGTTGCTAAAAATACAGAAATTTCTACTGTAATTTTCTGCAATATATGCACACTAAACGATTGTAAACTAAAGTTAACTTGAGTAAACTAAAGTAAACTACCGTTAACTATCGTAAATTGTTTGGAGACTATTGTTAACTGTCGTATACTATTGTAATTTAAACTACTATTCAATTATAACTGTTGACAGACTGAAGTACACACAATTACCTTCTTTGAATGGACACAGTAATTGTATGAGTTCAGGTGGTCAAACAACGAGTTTTCCTAATTCTTAGGCTCTAGTTCACAGTACACATTATTTTCTGTAAGCATTATTTTTTGTGGCAAGAGCGATATTTCGAAGTGCTTTTATAAAGAAAATACTTTCTGCAAATAACTTACTTTTAAATTATAAAATTTCCATCCATTTTAGCGATGACCTTTTCTCATAATTTTCTGATTGAAACGACGAAATTTCGCATATGACAGAATTATCCCTTTCGACTTTAGTATTGACTCCATTGCAGCCACTTATCCGAAAGCATCTATGGATGCAGTCAGCATCGCTCCAGGTTTTAAGAACCTTGATCTTGGTTGCTTCCAATTTCGCATTCACCAGTGGTTCTCGAACCACTCTTGCAATTCTGTTACATGTTTGGCTAATCGCTAACGAAACGCAAAGCAAATAAGCGACAAGGCTCGTTTCAAGAAATCTACTCGTCCAAATCATCTTCCTAAATGAAGATTTACAACTGTTTGTCGTCTTTTTCATTTGTTTTTCATCAGCCCTCCATCCAGCTGGCAAAAATGCGTTTTACATGAACATGTGTTGTTTTTTAAAATGATTAAAAAAAAAACAGCTGCATACATCTGACAAACAGAAGAAGCAGCGATCATAAAATTGAGCCTCAGCCCTCAAGACGCCATCATTCTCTGCGCTTGGGGTCGTCAGTATCTTGACCGGCTCACTTTTGAGGTCTTAGATATCTTCAGAGTAGTGGCTTAGCTCAACATCCCCGTATGAGAGGGTCATTGGGCATGACGGTTTGCGGTTTTTCAACATTATTGGAGCGCTTTTACGGTTTTGAATTGGCGATTTCGTTGCGGTTTTACGGTTTTAAGGAAAAACATGTACGCTAGTACGGTTTTGGCTAACAAATTTGTGGTTTTACGGTTTTTGACCTCCCTATGACCCTCACCGTATTGTACGCAGTCGAGGAAATGTGAAACAAAATTGAGACACACTTTGAGCGAAAAATTGCCTTTAGGTCTTTGGTTATCGTGGGTTACCCTTGGTAACAGAGTTTCAATAGGAAGCTCAGATGGAAGATCAGCGGGTTAATCGAGACTGACAGAACAAAGAAGGGAGAAGAGGCTATTGACCCATCAATATTAAGCGGCGCAGTGTTCTGCTTTTAAACTTTAATCCTATCAAAAACCAGTCTATCATTATCTGAACACTTTCTTTTATTCACTCTTAAAAGTCAATACACCTTGTTAGCATCGTGAAGGGTTGCCTAAATCTTCCAAGGAAGCTCGATCTGACATGCCCCCCTATCCCTACATCCATGACGGGGAAATCATTTGATGAGGAAAGAGGGCCTACAGGGTATACCCACTCTTTATTTTATAAAAAACCTAGCTGAAGGTATAGTTCCAATCGTTACTTATTTATGGACCTCTTTTGATTAAATTTAAGTAACAAAGGTTTCTTAATAGTTCCTTAATAGTTCCATATTTAGTGTCATGAGTATTATAAAGAGACATTTGTATGTGAGCAAAACTGGAAACTAATCATGGGAAAAATTGATAGATGCGTAACATACAATTTATGTGAGTTTTAACTGCAAATGTATGGAACCGGATTTCTAACTCTTGTTTACAATGATAAAAATATTCAACATTGAAAAGTTCCTTAGCGATTTTATCTTTAGTAGTACAAGTTCTTAAAATTTTCGACCTTCAACATGTAGGTTCCTTATAAAGAGGTCTCTTATAAAAAAATCGTGTACTGTACAATCAAATCAAAAACAGTAGAAGTAAGAAGTTTTGTGTAAACAAAGCTACAAAACACAAAAGGCAAATATAACTTACACCAATATATACATTATTTAATGAAACTATAGAATATTCAGTTTTCTACATTTATTCAATAAAAATGGGGATAAGTATGAAATGAATTAAACAAATGGTCGACATTTATTTCGGTAATTGTATATCTCTAGTAAAAAAGAATTTCTTATTACGCAGTATTGCTTCAGCTGTGTCCTGTGTACAAATTGTTAAAACTATACTACTATATACGTCACTTCTAAATAGTCCAGAAGTAGAAAAGAATCCATTTCCTATCGAATATGCCGATGCCCTATTCCATAGTTCTTTGTTAATCACCACGCTAGCGAATCTATAATCACTACTGTGGTGGATAATCACTACTGTGGTGGTACTATTTGCGTACTGTGGTGGTAGTTTCTGCGTACTGTGGTGGATAATCACTACTTGTGATTGGTTATTATGCTTGCGGTGGTGGCAGTTTTGGAGTACTGTGGTGGATAATCCCTACTGTGGTGGCACTATTTGCGTACTGTGGTGGTAGTTTTGCGTACTGTGGTGGATAATCACTACTTGTGGTGGGTTATAATGCTTTATTTGGTGAATACGAAATCATAGCAAAGCTCTATAGATCAAGCAAGAAAAAACCACAAAATCCACCACAGTACGCCAAAACTGCCACCACCGCAAGCATAGTAACCCACCATAAGTAGTGATTATCCACCATAGTACGCCAAAACTGCCACCACCGCAAGCATAGTAACCCGCCACAAGTAGTGATTATCCACCACAGTACGCAGAAACTACCACCACAGTACGCAAATAGTACCACCACAGTAGTGATTATCCACCACAGTAGTGATTATAGATTCGCTAGCGTGATCACTCAATATTCTAAGATGTAGCTACTACACAATTATGAAACAGGGGATTGGGCACAATGAAGTTGGGCACATGCTTGAGCGGCATGAGCTAACAAATACTCGAGTTCCTTTGATTCAAAAACCACATGTCAGTTTTTATAATGCACCAAAAGCAAAAACAAATTAAGTGTTACCTACCGTCATTTTCCGTCGCAGATCCATTCTTCCTTGCAATGGCTCAGCAGCTTCGTAGTTCGTAGTTCGTATAGTTCATTACTAGCTAATCAACATTAGGCCAGTTAATATTATGTTATTTACATCAAACTTACCTTTCAAACCCTAACTCCCTTACCTTGCTAAACTTGCACCCTTGCCATGCATCCTTTCCTACCGGGGGCCTACAGTAGTATGCTTCAAAAGCTCCAACGGGCAGTGATGCCTATTTCCGATACCCATTGCAGCGTTCATTATGCCTGTGCAGCTACTGGAAAAGAGAAAAAGGTAATTTAGACAGGCAGTAACCGGCAAAAAGCAAGGAAATTGACCGATTGAAATCTGGAAAAGCCTTCAAATTGAAGTTCTTCAGTAGAATGTGTGCAGCTTTCAGAGTGATTCAACAGCTTAAGGATTATTGTAAAGGACTATTTGGCCCAGCTTCTAGCACAAGCGATTCTAGGTTGTTTTAGCAACACGACGCGACCGAATATAAGAACACCGTCTAAGTCAAGAAGGTACCAAAGCGTTTTGCTAATAATTTTTTTATTTTGCATTAAAGGGTAACGACGCCTACATATCGACCAGCGTATGGAGCCTAAGTAAGCTTATTACACGAGTGGTAATATTCACAAACAACAACCAACAATTACCCGAACAACCACAACAACGGGTTGCTGTTTGCTTCATGGTACACTGAGGTTTCCACTCTGAAGAAACAGCAGTATGTTGTTGTGGTTGTTAGAAGCTGTTTCCAGAAGCGTGGGAGGATGGTAATAAGTCTAGAGCCTAAGTATTCGGCTTGAAACCTGGATGAGCTTGAGCCCGCGGTTTTCGTTCGCAGTTATAGGTCCAACAAAAATGGTGAAATACAACATTAATCGCACTTTCTAGCCTGTTATGCATCGTTTTGCAGCGAAATTCGCTGTTGCGGCTCCGAAAACAACGCAAAACTTCGGCCTTTTCATCGGAGCATAAAACAACAAAGATGACGATGTCGTTAGAACGTCAAATGTCAAAACGCGGGAAAATAACTAATTCCCAGATTCTTTGTTTGCTCGTGGCATAAGTGTTTCTTTACTTGTCGCCTGCTTTCGCTCACAAACGCATAGCGCATCTTTTGACATTTCCTTGCTGATAAGTGATAAGTACTGGCTTTTGCTTTATCTCTCGCGCCAGCAGCCTTGTTCACATGACTTTACCACCTTTAATTAAACGAAGAGCAAAATCTGTTGCCTCTAGCGTATATTTGGACGCCTTGTTAGTCTTGAGGTGTAAAAAGCAGCATTTCTTTTAAGACCTCAAACCAAGCGGATTTCTCAAAATTACAGAGCTTTAATTTTTCATGGTTGAAATCTTGTGGAAAATTTAATTATTTGAAAAGCTGCCTGAGTTTGCAACAAATTCTATAGATAGTATTTGGAACATATATCATTGAAGCAAATTCTGCTACTGGGATCTGGCACAGAGGAAATAACACTTAAGTAAGATTTACTGTTTTTCAAATAATTAATTTCAAATCTCTATGAACTCATTTTAAACCTTTTCTCTAATAAGATGAAGTTGACGGTGAAGAGGGTGTTCTTTAAGAAAAATTTAGAAATGCACACTAATAGGTGCAGAAAGTAAAATTTACAAAGGTTGACGTAAATATAACTCAATGCACTCAAGTAGGGGGTATGGGTCATGCAATCCAAGAAAATTTTGCATTTTATGGGTCTGGGATTGCTCTGGTGGTCATTTCGTAATCAGAATATGCTAAATCTAACTATGAGACAAAGCCAGTTTGCCGACTAAAGCAAAAATATACCGTTGATTAATTGGTATAGGGCAACACAGTAGTATAGTAGTACAGTAGTATAGTAGTATACAGTAGCATGCGTAATATAGACTGCCGGTCATTTAGTTTTCACTTAGGCCTGACCGGCTGCCGGTCAAATAGTCACTGCGTTAAAATAATGTGAATTATGTTTTTATGCCAATTTCTGCAAGATGTATCTAGAACTGACAAAAAATTTTTAGAACTGCACATTTTGTGTACAACTGCACGTTAAAAATACCCTGACAGTGAATTGGTGTATTTAGCGCCAGTAGTACCTAGGATCTCAGTAGTAAGTTAACTAATCGAGATCTCGACCTTGGCTGTGATGCTACCGTTGCCGATCGTCGATTTGGCTCGAACCCCGACCTTGACGCTTCTTGTCATGCTATCCTTTTCAACTCGTTTATTATAAAAAAAAATGGTACAATAGGCAATCGTCCAAGGGTCAAAAAAGTGAATTCAAATGGTGAATTAGAAAAGTTTCATTTTGGGTTGGAAGCTAAGAAACTCTTGAAAATATCTTAAAGAGCCAAAACCTAGAACCTACTAGTGGACAAAAGTTTCTTGGAAAACATGAGAGTACAAGCAGAAATGCTTGTGTGAATCAGGGGCCACACCAGCCGCTAAAAAGTGGGTGGACGAGCGAGCAAAGCGAGCGAGGAATATTGGCGGTCTGGGGGCTTGCCTATTACTTTGCTCTAGTTGTGTTTAGGTCTTATACGTAAAAAATGGCCTAGCTATCACTCCTATTTCATTGACGTAGCTAAGACTCTTGCACCTCACAGACTCATGACCACAGGACCACTGACCGCTAGCTTATCTTATCTCTGCCTCTTCACTTGTCTTGGCTCTCTGTCTTTCTATCGCCTTATTCTCTTTACCCCCATTATGACTTATTATTATTATCATTTTAATTTAATCATCATTTAACTATGATGATGATTATTATTAACTACCCCATTATTACCATCACCTGCACATCTTCCACACAATAACGTAATGATCAATCAGATTTCACTGACCATAATTCTGCAATTAATTATATTCGTTAATCATAGTTTTCATTCGTTTCTCTTGCGATGCGCTGTTCTGCTTACATTTTATTTCCTATTTTTTATGTGTGCACTTTTTACTTTTTTATTTTAACATTGTATGTAACTGCGTTATGTGCAATTTGAGTAAATGAAATGAAAAATATGGCTATTTATTTCAGTTTTAGGAGGCTTAAAAGAAGAATGATGGTGAACGTTATGAAAATATTAATCATGATAAATTGTATTTACGCATCTTCAGTCAAGCCGTCAATGGTTTTAGGTGGGTTCAAAAAATTACTATTTTAAAGTAGACATAATGTTTGAACAGAGATATGAATAAGCAATTAAATATTTAGAAGTTGAGGAAAATATGTCATTTGTAAATAAAAAACATATTTCTAGTCAGTCTGCAAAGATCTACAATCTAGGACAAAATACTTGGAACAAGGCTTTTTTCCAAGGAATATGGCCTATTCCATTGATTTTCTACTCCCAGAACTCCAATTCTTCCCTTTTACCCCAAAGCAATGTTGGTAGTAGAGCAAGAAAATTTTTGTTCGAAACAACATTGTTACGGAGGAGAAGGGGTGTCACGATTGCAGCACAAATCAATGTTATATTCAATTCCAGCAATTCTCATTTCAAAAGTGGATTGAGACCTTTTTCTGCCTCTCCTTTCTTCTGATGACTGCCGAGAGATCGAAAAAGCCAATTTTGCGGGCAAATCTCCGGCAAATGGGAGGATTTATTGCTTCCAAATCAACTTCTCTAGTCTTCCGTTTTTTAAGATAGTGCTTTTTGGCGTTTTGAATTGGAAGCCTCTAAGTCTTCCTTTTTCTGTCTTTTACGTATGTCCATAAAGGACATATTAGGAAAGTGGTTTTCGCCAGAAGAAATTGTTGCGCAAATGTTTAACTTTATATCGCATAGCAACAACCTGCACGCATACCAATAGAAATACTGTATTTATAGCCAATCAGAGTTTGCGAAATTTGCAGGTGCCTAATTGCCGTCCCTCGCCGCTAATTAATTTTCTGAAAAATTTCAAACCCCTTGCGCTTATCAGGACCCCCCCCCGCTTATTAAGATTTACATCAATTTTTGTGTCTACGATTTAACTTGTTTCACTGAGACCTTCTTTGTATGAAACTTCACTTCTACAATCTATTTGTTGGTTAATACTATTGATGTCCATGGTAATAAGTATGTACTATAGCGCCAGTCGCACTGCATTTCTGCAGTTTTCTGACAAAGAACTCCCCGTTTATTCCGACCCTCCCCGAAAATTAGATCTTGGCTGGAGTTCCAAACCCCCTCCCCCCAGCAATTAGGCACCTAAGAGTAGTTGAAATTAAAAAAGCACTTGCAGGCCTTGGAATGAAACTTCACAGATTCAAATTTTCGTTTGCAGATACGAAATACAAAGAAAGTGATTACGAATCCAAGATCCATAAAGACATTCTCAAGGGTTATGAAAAGATGTGCATCCAGTTATGGAAGAAAATTCAGCACGTGTGATTTTTGTTACATTTGATGTGCAATTGATTCGAATATTGGAAATTGTAAGAATCAAACTTTTAATTGAAATTTGTAAGGCTGCCGGTACACGGAAATTCTTTTTGACAAAGAGCGTGACTTTGCTGCAAGCGCAAGTGGTTCAAATGTTTGTTGCGCAACACTTTTCGTCAAAACAAACGTTGCAAGTAACGAAACAAAAATTCAAATAGATTTCAGAAAAGAGCATAAATTTTGAGATGGCCTACGCCTAGTATTATAGGGCTAAGGCCCTTGCCAAACGATCAAATATTGTCGGTCCAACATTTGAGATTTGCTTGTCAAGTAAAATGTTTGGCTATTTGGCCACGTCGACAAACATTCCTAGTCCAACATTTTTGTTTGCGTCAAGCAAAACTGTTTCTGTACGTTTTCAAAAACATCACGCCATAAATTTTGCTACTTTTGCATGTTAAGCAATAATTTTAGACGTGGCAAAACGGTCAAAACATTTGTTGTAAAGCGAATTTAAACGTTGGACCAACGATGTTTGAAAGGTTGACCAGGGCCTACAAACATTTTAAGCCTGTTTGATAAATAATTGCAGTTTGCAGTCGCTTTTCTTTGGCTCGTTTATATCAATGACTCAAGCGACTCCAACAAACGATTGGAGTGTCCTAAGATATAAACCAGGCCATATACCAGGGGGGGTACTTCATTGTTCAAATGACTAGACGTGCCGCCCAGTTTTTCAAAACCCACCCTTGTCTACCGATAAATTCTGTTCTTCGTGGTACCCATGTATAGAAAAAGCAACGAAATTTTTTACCCATTTGTACCAATATCTCAAATGTTTGAACCCAGTTTAACGCCTGAGGCAGCTCTAAATGCGGCGAAAAGGCATTTGCGCTGAAAACTAAAACGCACTTTTTATCAGGCTTTCAAAGCAATGCAAGTCTAAAATTTTTTGTACATTTTACTACCCTTGTGTAGAGATTCTTTACGGAAAATCAACCCATATGTAGGAATTGGCGCTGAAAAGTTACCCATTTGGGCGGCACGTCTAGTATAACGAACAATGGAAGTACCCCCGGGGCCATATAAACCAGGCTCGAGAAAACATTTGTTTCCTGGTGGTGTCAACTGACTTTGCAATTGTCTTTTGTCAATGAAACATAACTTTCAGCGTGGTAAAAGACGCAGGAAATAAAATAAAAGGCATTAATATGTAATAAGTAATAGTAAAATGCTTCAGAAATCATAATTCATTGGAAGTCAATAATGAGGCAAAGCACGACAGCTTGAAACAATGATACAAAATAGCATTTTTTGGTTCAACCTGCATCAACAGAGGCAGTTTTCACAATACACGTTAGAAAATTCGAGTGGCTCTTTAGGTACGGGAGAATAGAAGCAGATATCAAAGTTTGCCGCTCTTGTTACCGTCCTGTTTGAGTTAGCTTGAGTTGCCGTCCTGTTTCGTGTTACAAAAGGGTTAACGTTCATTTTTAGTTCAAAGAAAGCTTCAGGGTTTTAAGCATTAGTATTCGTAACTCCCATACCTTTTGCTATCGTATTCGTAACAACAACCATAAGAAAATGCCATTTCAATTACGTTGTAATGTCTCACTTACCTTTAAAATTTTGATTTCTTCGACCTGCTCTATTCTTGACTTTGGGCGTCGCTGGCAATTCATATAGGGACCCAGTGTATCGCAGTGTCCAATAGAATGTATTTACTCGAAGTACAAAAAGTAATACTGACAGTCACACGCAGTACCTGCTACCACTGGTGTGAACGCAATGTATATGGACTAAAACGTAAGACAATCTTCAATACTATAGTTGTGCAGTTTTCGGCGTGATTCAGTGCCCTAGGGATTTATCGTCAATAACAATTTTTGCACCAATCTCTTGCGGAGCAATATTTATATTAGCATTTCATTCAATTTTGCATTGATCAACGCCCAAACCTGCATGCAGATTTTACAAAGTCCCAATTCCCAAAATACCAGATTAAATTTGCGAACGGGAAATTTTAAGGATTTTTTCTGCTCCACGTGCGTGACGCATCAATTTCATGGAAGAAATCACAATGCCAATCAAAAGATGCCTTATTCCTAATCGTTTGCTCAAGAATTGCAATATTTATGGAAAATATCTCCTTCATTTGTTACACATGAAAGTTGCTCTTCACATATTTGATTTTTCGGGATTTTCTTTACAGAATGAGCGTTCCCAGCTGATTAAAGTCTATCTATGGGTGAATCAGGTAAAAGGCATTTAGGGTGGGTTCATTTGGGACCCTCTGTGTATTATTATTTCTGGAGACTCGCGAGAGATCAAAAGCCCGTTCATTTGAACGACTCTCGAGAGAATCGGAGACTTTGCAGTCTCTTAACTGTCCTAACTCTATAGCTGGAAGATTTCGCATACTTCGCAGAGAAATTGTTTCCAAATCAGCTTCTCAAAAGTGTTTTAGGCTTGTACTGCTTAAAGTGTTGGTACTTTATCTCTTCTGAATTCTGAATATGTAGACTTGGGAGGCTTCCGATTCCTGCCGCCAAAAGCACTTTCTTGGAAAATGGAAGAGTCAACCTCGTCCCCAGGCCCCAAATCGAGTTTCCTCGAATCTCAACCGTCAAATCGATTTTGGCCCTGGTACCAGCCACAAAATCTGCCAAAATACTGGCAAGTTTGGCCTAGGCATCAAAACAAGATGTAGATTCCGAAAGCAGATGTTCTTAGAAAGGAAATGCAAAGAACTTCATCGATAACTGTCAGGCAAGATGCAATATCTCGTGTAGCATCATTTTTTGGTTTTTATACGTGTTTTTCACATAGTTTTCGGCCTATTTTGGTGTGAAATTTTGTAGAAACTGCAACGTCACTCAAAATTTCTATTGTTTGAACAGCCAATGAAATTGCGACTAGACAAGGCCGATACCAGGGTCGAATATGGACAGCGGAGTTTCACGTAGAGGCCTATTCACCCTGGGGACGAGGTTGTGGAAGAGTAAAGAAGTCGATTTGGAAACAATTTCTCTGCGAAATGTTCCAGCTCTGGCAGGAGAGCTTGGAGCCTTCTAAGTATCTACTTTTCCCGGGGGTTGTCCAGGAGAAAGGGCTTTCGATCCCTCGGAAGTCTTAAGGAAAAGGAAGACGCAGAAAAAGGTCCCAAAAGAACGCACCCGAAAACAATGCTTTGTTTCAAGATACAGTTCTTTCCCATGAAATGCAACAAAATTCTTGGCCCATTTTGATTTCCAGCCACAACTAATTGAATTCCTCTTTTCAAAAATCTAGTATTGGAAAAACCCACTACTGAGATGGAATCCACGCGATTATCACAATATAACATCGATCTATGTTGCACCAGAAAAGGTTTGGGTACCAGATATTGTCTTGTACAACAGGTAAAGTTTTAAAAAATATTCATTAGCTGCGAATATATGAACATAGAAGAGATCGACTGTGACTCCGCCAAAACGATCAAACATTATTAGTCAAACCTCTAAAATTCGCTTGCCAAACAATGTGAATTTCAGATCTTCGCAAAAATTTCTCGTCAAACATAGTTTGCTTGTGACAAGCAGAAAATACAAGCCCTGGCCAAACTATCAAACATTGTTTGTCAAACATTTGAAATTTGCTCATCAAACAACTAACAAACAGAGCTCGACAAGCATGAATAAGCAGATTTTGTTTCGTAATGCTCTAAAAAAAATTCAAAGCATTTTTTGATTAATGCAAGAAAGAATGTTTGCCTAGCAATGTTTTGCTTTTTGGCCAAACAATAAAACATTTTGCTTGAGAAGCAAATGTTCGATGTTTCTTAAACAACCTTTGATTATTTGGTCAGGGCCTTGTTGAAGTTTTTCGAAATAATTCTGCTTGTCTACAGTAGCGTAGCCTAGGGTGGGGACATGGGGGCAGTCGCTCCCCAAATCATCGCCAACATAGTGTTTATTTGTAGGCTAAATCTGATGTAAAAGTGTCGCAGGGTACAACTTTGTAATTTGTTCTTAAAACAACGCAGTAATCTTCCTTGCCAACGCCCGTTTGTCCATCAAATGGTGAATGTCTGGCTACGACACTGCTTGTCAAGTACTGTTTTGCGATCCTGGCATAAGATAAAACATTGCTTCTTAAGAAAAATCCCAGATAAGAATTTTCTCACGAACGCTTTGATAAAAATTGCTTCTTGTAACAATTTACTGTTTTCCTTATAGTATTGACGAAGATGGTCAGTTCAGTGGTGGCGCTGATATATACAGGCACAAAATACAAATAAAACACGATGGAAGTCATTCCTGGCTGAATCCAGTTGCTTTTCAAAGCATTTGCACCATTGATGTTAGTTACTTTCCATTCGATGATCAACAGTGCCAGCTGAAATTCGGATCGTGGGCACACGACTCTTCTATGATTGACTTGGCACCGCCGAAAAATTTGTCAACACATAATTCGTATTATATAAAGAATGGCGAATGGGAACTTTTGGGTGAGTTTTTCAGTGCGACTTATATCGTTTTAACAAGACAGTTTTTTAACTGTGGCAGCACTTAGAACAAAAAGCGTTGCACAACCAGATGAGTGCTAACAAGGACGTATGGTATGGATAAACCACTGGAGCCCTAGCCTTTTTGCTTGTTGAGCACTGGGGCCCATAGTTTTAGTACAATAGCGTTCATCACGGATGAGCTGGTGTGAAGCACTAAAGCCGCAACCTACAAGAAGGCCACGAGTTACCACGGAGCAAAGCACACTGAAAAAAATTCATGTTGTTAGAGTTTACAAGTAAACAAAAGGCCTTACCGACTGTATCGTATTTATTTGAAAATGTCATATTTTGCAAAAGTAGGCTCCAATGAAAGATTATCTAATAGATATTCACAGGTGCCAATGGAACAGTCCTTTGGACCCGAACCCCATCTTTGCAGCCCAGCTGGCAAACAGACTTAATGAAACAAAGTAATCTATCTGGATCACCGTCTACCTGTTTTGATCAAAATTTACCTTTCATAATACCCTACCAAGTGCCGATACACGTCCGAATATAGGTGCTTAGTGCCCGCACAAGGAAACAAATGTGCCGCAAGAAAAATAACAGATCTAGAACCTTTCTGTATATATAAATGTATGTCCTAGTAGCCGGCGTAGTGTTAACGGGGTCATATCTCAAATTCCCGCCTTTGATATCATTCCCCATGGCGAATAAAGATTAGTGAGGAATAGCTGTATCGCAATTTTCAACAGTCAACCTTGAATTTGCAAGTTTGTAGTTCAGTAATACTTGAACCGATAGATTATGATAATTTTCGATGGGCAATTCATTCCTTGAATTCTCGTACACCCTCAGCTGGAATCTCATTAGGAATCTCAATAGGAATCTCGTACACCTTTTCCACAAGCAAAATGCCCCTCGATAATTTTCATTGGGCTAAAATCTACTTTCAAATTTTCCAGGTCTTCAAATCAAGCGAAATGCACAGAAATACCAATGCTGCAAAATGCCATTTATCGACTTGACACTGACAATAACAGTTAGAAGACAAGCAATCAGCTATCAAATGACACTGATCATCCCTTGTGCCTTGCTATCATCTTTAGTCTACCTCGGATTCATCCTGCCGCCAGAGTCGGGAGAGAGGGTCGGTTTAAGTATAACGGTTCTTCTAGCGGTGACAGTTTTCCAGGAAATGACAAGTCGAATGATGCCAGCGTTTGATTTTCCTTTTCTCGCGCAGTATTATCTAGCGACGATTTTCCAGACGGCTTTCTCGTTGATTGTGACGACTGTTATCCTGAATGTTTATCACCGCAGCGAACGCGAGATGCCGCGTATTGTCAAGCTGATTCTGCTGGAATGGATGCATCCAGTGCTGTTTTGTTTGAGCAAAAAACCGGAAGATCAAGAGCGGAAAACAAGCAGACAGGAGAATCAACCAAAACAGTCCCGCAAATCAAGAAAAATCAGCTTCCAGGAAAGTTTGAATAACAACGAAAACTCGATAAAGTCGACGCTTTTGGAAAACGAAGAAAAATCTATCAAGGAGGATTTTGACATCATCAAATCACAGGTGAACCATATACGAAAACTATCTCAGCAGCATACGCATCTTGAAGCTAACGTGCCGCGCAAGACATCAGAAGTTACGATCGCAATAACCGAGCCAGATGGCAAACGGCAGAGTGTCGATCAAGACTGGGATTTTACGTTTCAGTGTGACCAGCCTGGTATAAGCGATAAGAGCTGCAGCTCACCGGATATCAGCCGAAACAAGCGCAAAAACGAAACAGCACGACTAAGCTGCAATCTCGAGCACGAAAGGCCCTCAGCAAATCTAGACGCGCCAACTTGTACTACTAGCAACGAGACGAATAACAAGTTCCTCACGAGCGCATTCAAGGCCATTGATCCCAACGAATCTAAACGAAAGACCGATTCTTGGTTCGGTCGCACAAAACAGCGTTTATCCTCAAAGACCGGCAGCGAAACACGATTTGCAATCGGAGAGTCCCTGCGAAACTCGGCGTTCGTCCTTCTTGGAGAAAAAGCAGCCGATCAAACGAATAAGCAATACGTCAAAAAGACGACTCAAGAACGCGAGAGGATAAAACAGCAAAGGCAGCGAGATTGGAATATTGCAGCGAGAGTTCTTGATCGATTTTTTCTTATTTTGTTCATCATAACTTCGAATACTTTGATTTTTGTGATATTCTTCAGAGCTCCAAGATTCGGCTTGACTCAAAATTGAATTGGAAAGTAGAAGCGATTATTTGCTTGAGTTTTAAACAGCATCTTGATGTTTATGAATTAATCTTGTGTTTAATAATGCACTGTTGGTGGATATAAAAATCTCTTACGTTTTGGGTAAAATGGTATTATTTTGTAAACACGCCTGCAACTCTTTCTGCGATAACCAAAAAAGAACCTTCTAATTTGGTCATTGATAAAATGACTTAACTTGACCAGATTCTTACTTAATATTATTCTCAGCCAAGGGAGGGACGCCTTTGTCTGTTCGGTTTAGCCAACTCTGTGAGCAGCTAAGCGACCAATCAACCACATCCCACACCAAATAGTCGCATAAAATCTACACCGCTCTGTTTGATCCCATCATTTTGGGTGCGTTCTTTTGCAGCAAATAGGAATTAGCTTCGTTTATTTGATTCTACGAAAACGTGGAACGGAAGCAAAACAAAAAGAACTCATTGATTTGGTTTCCAAGCAAATTTCAGGTTTCTAAGAAGTAGCCTCCGACTATCAGACTCTCCATAACCTCTCCCGCCATTTTCCGCGAAAACATGACTCGATCCAGCCCTAAATTAGCAAGTGACCTAGGCACCGAGGCACCAATAAACATCAGAGAAAACCGAATCGAATCGAGAAAAAACAGCAATTCGCTTGCTTCGGTCGGGAAAAGCGACTGCAATGAAATGAACGGTACAATGTCGGATCAAACATTTGCTTCGCTCAAAAAGAACGCACCCCAAATAAACCAGCAAGCACTATACAAAATGCTCTCCGTACAAATGCCCTCATTCACCTTTAATCGCAACGAAAAATTCCCCGTACAAGTAGTCCATCCATCTTATCTCAGAAAATCACAAACATTAAAGCATGTAAAAAGGCTGCTCAAAACTATTATTCGGTGCACTAGGATTTGGCTTGTTTCTCGCGAAATATAAAAAATACCCTAAAGGTGCTCCCCTCCCATCACAAATCCTGAGACTTCAAAGGCAGGCAGTCTACACACTACTTTTCACAACTTGTATTTCGATTTCAATTTATTTTACTATTACATAATATAAATCCAATTCTTAGACAATAATAATTCACTATGTTGCACATGTATACTGAACAAAACCTCTTCGAGCCTATACAATTGTTTATAGAGAAGCTAAATTCGTCTCAATTAACGCCCAAAAAGTAGCAGGTATATTGGTGTAGTCAGTCTGACAACTGGAAAAATGTGGACAGACTGAGAACATTGCAAATTTATGAGCAACAGTGAGTTACCAGGACACAGTTTATAGGCCTGTTTTGCAAACTTCCTCATTCAATGCTTCCAACTCTCCACGACTTTAAGAAACGAGCTGCATGTCAATACAACAAATGCACCATTAGGAATAAACGACCCTTGACTGAGTGACCCGCACAAATATGATTTCATTCTCAATAACTTCAATGTTCTCATGCATCATTTATGCTGTGTGAAAGTCGCAATTCTCAATGATACAGAGAGCAGCGTGTCCATACAACAAATGCACCATAAACAACAAAAGACCATTGACTGAGTGAGCCATAAAACTTAACATCAACTCCCAATAACTTCAATGTTCTCATAAAGCATCTACTGGACACTCTGTAAATCGCAATTCCCAATAAAAAAGATAGCAGCATGTCAATACAGCAAATGGGGCAAATGTACTAACAGAAACAAACGAGCCCTGGCTTGAAGATAATGTTGCACACAAATAAACTTCATCTGCTAGTTCCTTCAATTTCCACATTCAATATCTACAAGTATTGCAAGCAACTTTGCAACGGAGTAAAGCAATCCAGACTCGTTCTTTGACAAGACCTTTTTGTAAAAGCTTGAAGACTTGAAGATAATGTTGCACACAAATGATTTTCATCTACTGGTTCCTTCAACTTTCACATACAATATCAAAGGGATACTCTAAGTAGCTTTCCAACAAGTAAGCAACCCAGACGCACTCTCACACAACACCTTTTGCGAAACTTAAGGCTTGAAGATAATGTTGCACACAAATGAACTTCATCTATTGGTTCCTTCAGTTTCCACATACAATATAAATAGGTATTGTAAGAAACCTCGCAACAGAGCAAGCAATCCAAACTCACTCTAACACAACACCTATCTTTAAGGCCACAATACACCCAAAAGTCGACAACCAAGGCACATTCTGCACCTTCATTTCAGCACCGACACCGCAACATTAAAGCGCAACATTGCTTCAAGTTGAAAATTGGCCATCTAAATAGGCTATAGGGGAATAATCTTAGACTAAGTCTCACAATCACACGGTAACACCAGATCCAATCCATCTAAATGCGAAAATAAAATATTTTTGCATATATAAAGACCGAAATCTATTACCTGTTGAGCGTTAATTTGATAATCCTAGAATAATAATATATAATTTCACCTTTGGAAGCGAGAACGATTTCTGTTAAAAGTCTGAGTTTGCTGCATGTTCGATGGGTTAATAAACTGTGGAGGCTGCTGAGTTTGCGGCGGTTGTTGGTTCTGCGGAGGTTGTTGGGTCTGCGGAGGTTGTTGGGTCTGCGGAGGCTGCTGGAATTGCGACGGTTGTTTCATTTGTGGTGGCCGCTGAGCCTGTGGCTGTCTTCGATCGTGCGGCTGCCTTTGCTGATTATGTTGATGAGTCTGAATGAAAGTCAAATTAGATTTATAAAGAGAGTAGTATAAACATAGCTGATCATTATAGAAAGTGCTCAAATTTCATAAAAAATATTCCTAATTTTAAGAATTGAAATATTTGAATAATCAACAAAGAGTTTTTGATTTGTCTATAAATGCAGGAAAGCAACTTTGGAAAAAAAAAACAGTTTGACGTCAGGAAGGGGAAACAGTTCCTTAAAATTTTAGCTGACCTTCAGTCTTTTTAACAGCATAAATTTCCCATGAAAGGGCTTCTAAAAATTGCATAACGGTTTCTTTTAAAAGATATGCACTCTCTTTAACGCTGCTATGTCTTAAGACAAGAATGGCAAAATGGCTTATTATTAATAAAAAACTATGGGTTTTCTGAGGAACCTGGATCCACCGCTGCACTAGAAGTTCAAGAACAAGTAACAGAATACAATCGATGTAAAGAAAACGTATTCAGTCTCAGATACATATGTACATACATAGGTTAAACACATATTTCGATATAAAACCTACCTCTGATGATTGTGGCTCTTCATTTCCACCATCTTCTGTTTGCTCTAAAAATACAAAAAACCAACAATAATGAACGTTTCAAATTAGCGCAAAACATTCGAGCAAAGAGGTAAAGAGCGTGCTTTCTTATGAAACAGGGAGATAAAGTAGAGAGAGGAAACACGCATTGCTTTGGGCGAGCGGTGTGTGATGCGCCTCCTTCACAGCGGCACGAAATTTTAATCGCGGATTTAGTGAGAAAATTGTGGAACATCATTGATAAGATCAAGATTCTTGTATATTTTCCTAAATAAACCATTCAGTACCCTTGAGAATAGAAACACAGCCATGTTTTGATCAATTTACTTCTGCAGTAATTTTGGCCCGTCCATCACGCTACGAAATGGCCGAGTGACCGCTCACTTTGTGATTCACTACCGGCCCCACGAGTCTAAATTCAGTGTATTTTTTGGCACAATTAACACGCTGTAAGCATTGTAAACAAATAATCATAAATTTATTTGAATAATATAGAATTTAAACAGCATCTTACCACTTGCAGAACTGGGGGTCTGTGGCACGAAGAAATTCATTGGTGCTGGCTGCGGGGCACCCATAGGATTAAAGAGTGAGGCTGCTGGAGGAGCATCTGTTGTGTCTTTCTGAATACCACTAAATGAGTTTACATATCGATGACCTATGAAACAAACAAGCATGGTCAATGAACATGAACAATGTCTTCTAGTTTATTGATTCCAATTCATATTACTGTTGGCAACTGTAACAAGATCTCATGTGAAAGGTTAGATAAGACTGAAAAAGTAAATATCAAAGACCAATTTATATTCCTATTCGCCACTGTAGAAAAGGCTCGTTTAAAGGATTTGATAAACAAAATGAACAAGACAAAACCCACCTCGCTTGCCAATGCCATGTGCAGTCCTTGAAAACTTACTAGGTGCCGGAGAAACCCTTTGTTCTCCTAAAAAAAGAAGAAGACTATCAGCTTGTAAATACCACGCCCTATCTTTTAAAGCCGGAGGTAAAGATCGAATATTCGTTGGCCAATTTCGGCTCTTGCTTGACAAAGCATCTACAATGCCTGCCAAAAGTCCTTGGAACACCCCCGTAGTTTTTAAAAAATACGACTCCTTTTCCCTTTCTTACTGGGAAACACAGAGAATCAACCCCCTCCCCCCAAAACAATGTTGTTCGTCTTTTGTACAGTCTGAGCTTTCATAAGATGCAGTGCGGGTTCTCGTGGGATATTCCACACCACAGAAAATCAACATTGTTTGAGGGGGTAGGGGTTTCTAATGCTGCCAGAGGAGTGGAAATAGTGCAAGTGTTCCAAGACTTTTGGCAGGCATTGTAGCTGTAGGTACGGTATTTCTTGGAACAAGCCCTCTACCTCGAATAACCGTCCCCCTTGGACAGAGCCGCCTATCAGGTTTAATTCCAATTAGTAGTGTATGTGCAAATTTATGATTGGGAGCAATCAAGAGACACC
>JACTAT010000060.1:5221345-5236717 GCA_014526335.1 Chrysaora quinquecirrha | reverse complement strand
ATACAACTTTATTCTACCTCTACGAGCTTATTACAGACCAAAATGCTCTTTGAATCCACTCATTATATTGCTAAATGAAAGGTACCCACCTTTATTTTGTATGCGACTTAGCTTGTTTTTAGCCTTGCTATGCCTTATAATAAGTTCAGAGTGCGTTTCTGGACAAATAAAAGCCTTGCCTTTGCAGACTAACTGAACTAGGAGACATGTTGCGCATAACATTGTATTTGGCATGTCTCCCAGAGTGGCTATACATGCGAGTGACAAGCGAGCAACATGTCCCCCGAGTCGCATAGACAAGAAATATTCGATTGTATCCAAGAAACCTTTGCATGCTCTCGCTACAAATTTTGTCGCGCGCTAGAGTCGTGTCGCCCGGATTCGGCACCCTAAAGGAAAATTCCCACACAGAAGCTATAATGATTGTCACAGGAAATATTTAATTCATCAAAATATACCTTAATCCCTTCTGAAAACAATGTTTAAAATTAAAAGGTAATCAATCAACTTCTTTTTCTCAAAATCTACTCAAAAGCCAAAGTGCTCAACGTCGCAGTTTCATTTTACCGTCGCCCCATTTCGCCATTAGGCCATTCGATTCAAAACAATTCAACTCAATGTTAGAATACCTAGTTAATTTTTTCGCCTGTGCAGTTATCGATGTTTTTACCATAACTTGCGACTAATGGCGAATTAGGGCAATATCTTTTACAACCAAACTACTTTCGACATTTATCGCTGTTCTATGGATAATAGTCAAAACATCGTAAAGGTTTCCTCAAATATTTTGTGTCAAGTGGTTACGCTGTAAATTAAATAAAATTTTTGTCGGATTAAGTTGCGGGCGAAAAAGAGAGAAAACAATTTTGAAAACTTGAGAGCAGAAACGGAAGCGAAAAGTTTACAAGCCGTTCTTCGACAGGTACGCCTCGAAAAATCTTTATAATGACAAACTTAGACAAGAAAGACACACGTTTCAAATTAAAGACAACCAGACTAGCGTCAATAAACAATTTTGCTGGCTTTTTTGGATCAGTTTAGGCCCAAGCCCTTTATATTTTGCGATTGGTTAGCATTGTAGGAATTACGCGAAGTTTGTTTGGGTGCCGAATCAGGGCGACGTGACTCTACATAGGCTGGTATCCTAGAAGCTGAAACATTCGTCGTTACAGATCAGTTGCAGTCGATGGAAGGTATTTATCAAGATGAAGAATACATGGCAGATGCTTATACGATTGTTGGAGTTCAAACCATATACAGGTACAGATACTGTAAAAAATTTAGATGAATATTACATAAGACAAGGAAAACTGCTAATTTAACGTGTGCAACTCAATAAATGTAAGTCATTGGTACATAAACTTTTACCGCGGTTGTATATAAGAAGTTACGTGGATGATCGGTACAAGGCTATTGTGAGCTTTTCCTAGATAAGACAAAGACTTTTGTGCATTCGTTTTATACTTTTGCGTCGCATGTTGCATTTCCCGCAGTTTGCCGTGTCGGGTATCCTTGCTTTCTCAGTTTTACTCCTTTTAGCTGACAAAATTTGGATAAACAACCGGTCAATAAAAGTATATGGGTTGGAAATACATGTAAAGTGATTTCAGAATTCAACCAAGAATCTGTGAGCAACATTAGTTACGAATATTTTCCCTAACATTTTGCAGAAAAAGCGCCAAAATTGTGTCAAAAACTCTGTTGTGTTTTTAACCTTGCTAAGGGACCGTCTCCAATTATTCGTTTCATTTTGGTACGAATTGGTACGAATTGATGCGTTTCTTTTGCGTTCCGTGAAACGATTTAATTCGTTTCCTGCAAAAATTGAAACGAATTTGGTACGAATTTGGTACGAATTTTGAGTGAATTGGTACGAAATAATTCGTACCATCCCTGTAAAAATTCGTACCAAATTCGTATTATTGTACGTATTTTCGAAACAAATTTGGAACGAATATTTGGAGACGGTCCCTAAAAGTTAAGCAACTCTAAACAACTATTGGGGCTAAAATCTCAATGTTTTTTTAGCAACTTTGAGGGCTTTCCTGACTCAAGTTGCTTATAAAAAGGCGTGTATTCAAATTAATAATCTTTGACTTTGCATTCTTAAAACATATACAATATCATCTTTTGCATTTCTTTGTAGATTATTTCCTAACGTTGAACTGATCGTCGAGCTCACACATTCAAGTAACATGAAATTCTTGAAATTCAATGTGCCATTATTACCTGATCCAAAGAAAAAGGGAATAAACAAAGAAAGCCTAAGGAACACAATAAAAGTAAGATTATATCAAACAAAAACTTGTTTTAGGTCCTTGCCAAACGTTTAAACATTGTTTATCAAATATTTGGAATTTTCTTTTCAAGCAAAATGTTTGATCGTTTTGCCACGTCACAAAACATTACTTGATGAAATTACTTGATAAATTTTCTTTGTAAAACTAAGTAACTTAGTAGAACTAAGTAAATTTAGTTTCGCGATGTTTTTGAGAAACTCTGAAAAAAATTCTTGTTTGAATCTAGCAAAAACTGTTTTAATAGCAATGTTTTGCAACGTGGCAAGCAAACAATATTTATTTGCTAAAACAGGTCGGGGGTTCTGGCAGCAGTGCAGCTGATATGGACCTGCAGCTTGTGCCCCCAGACTGATATTCTAGAACGAATACCCTGGGTACTCATTTACCGACCTCGGAAGGATGGAAAGCTGAGTTGACTGTAGGCTTGTGGAAAGTGGTCTCGACGAGATTCGAACCCACGATCTCACGATCGTGAGCCGAACGCCTTGACGACTCAGCCACACCACCCTTTTACAGTAAAACATTTTGTAAAACAGTGGCCAAGCAGTAAAGCATTTTGCTTGACAAGCAAATTGCAGATGTTTCGCAAACAATGGTTGACTGTTTGACCAGGGCCTTATGAATACCCTTTCTTCTTCTGTTTTCTTCCAAATGTGTTCTATTTCTTTAATTAATAAGCATCCAGAGATGTATAATAGCAACCTTGATATGTATAATGTGCAAAAGGCTCCCTTTTAAACTACAGATTTTGTTAAGGTTTAAAGCTTGAGGTATTTTAAGAGCTTCCGGTGCTTAAAGAAAAAATAATCCTCCAGATTTCCAAGATGAGTTTTATCTTTGTCAAGATTGCAGACTTGGCTTGTTTAATTCTTCAACCTTTCATTCATTAATCTAACTCTATAAAAACCTTATCTGATATCTTCGTTTTGAATATTTTGGTAAATCAGTTTTCAGATCAAACTGACTCTCCCCCTCCCCCGCGGGAAACTTCACTCTATCACTCTTCTACTTCTAGTAGCTCTAAAACTTCTTAGTTCTTATCCTTTAAACCCATTCTCCGTTGTAGATGCGTCGAAGGGAAATCAAGTCCCGCAATGATCATTTGGACTATCTATTTAGAGGTCCATTTGCTGCAGGAAACGTTTTCAGTGCCAGCATGATTGACACCCTCTTGTACCAGGTTTGTATGCACCACGAACTGTTATCATTTAGGAGGAGTGTAAAATTATTTGATTGGTAATTTAATAAACTAGACTCAAAGTTGATAACAGTTAGTCGATTTAAATGGTCTCTTAGCGTTGAAAAAGTTTGAAATCATTAAGAAACGCCGATGGCTGTAGGAAACGTTTTTAGAGTAAGCATTGCCAATATAAATTTCCAAGCTGTATGCTTCTGAGGTTTAATATGACTAATAAGAGCTTGATTTAATATTTTTCAGACGTTTATGAAAGACTACATGATCAAACTGATAGCCTTGCTACTTGGATGTGAACAAAATGCCGAGTCCGGTTTCTTAGATTCGGTAAGATCATCTCTGCATTATATTTAACCTACTGTCATTTTTTAGTAAGAAGCAAATTATAAAATTCCGTTTATTGCATTCAATTGGGTATTTTAGTCCTAAGAATCCAATTTTATATCATAAAATAAATATTTTTTTTACATGTATTCATTACTCAGTCCTTGCATTTTCAATGTTATGTTTATTATTTGAACCAAATATGATATTGTACCCGATAGGTCTTGGGCTTGCACAAGCTTTGTGCATTACATTCCTGTAAAAAAACTAGCTCATAATAATTCGAACAAGCAACCTTCAATTTTATTTGGTAATGGTCAACATGTTGGCTAAAAATAGGCAAATATGTTCGTACGGTTTGTTATACCGTCACAACATCTTAATTTTATTGGATTGTTTACAAATGATCTTTTGCAAACAAGACCGAAAAGGAAGCAGCTGTTTGTTTATTGCTCGCTCGTTTGGTTGACGAGGAAGAAGAAAAATCTAGTGGCCCAACTCAAACTGACAACTTAAATCTATTTCTCTTTTGAAGTTCACCGAAGTAAATTTCAAATTGGAAATGTTGTGCCAACATGTTGGCGAGACATAGTAAACCGTACCAACCCATCAATTTTGCTCAAATAGATGAAAACGTTGCCAAACATTTTAAACATAATTGAAAATGTTGGACAACTTTTTTTCGTTAACAACATGTTGTTTGTTTGTACAACATCTATAGCAAACCGTGCCAACATGTTGGCATCGCGATGTTGGTCAACATGTTGGCATGGTTTGCGCCTTGCTTGGCGCTCATTCTTAAAAAAAATTTTACTGGATGGATACTCATTCGCTTAAACCACACAGCTTTTCAGTGATGACTTTTTGTTTCTTTAGCTGCTGCAAACATCACAGTATACAAGTTTACTATACTCTATACTATGTTTTTTCTTCAGTATTTAATAACAGCAAATGATCTTTGGATAAAAAACTATGGCCGACTGTTTCAGAGACTGTGTAATACCACTTATGACATACCCATCGGTCTATACAGACATGTTAAGGTATGTATGCTTGCTTGTATATTTGAATGCTTGCATTAAATATGCTTGTATTTATGTATGCTAGCATTCAGTATGCTTGTATGTATGTATGCGAACATAAAGTAAATTTTCTTCTTCAGAGACATTCACTTTGAAATTTGCTACCAAAGATTCTTTTTTCTTCATGGAAATCCCAAAAAATTCTTTAATCCTCGTAGAAATCTCTGAAAATTTATTTGCCCTTCCAAATATGCCTTAGACTATTTCACCTTGAAGGTGGAAATGCAGAAAAATGTGAACTTTAAATGAATATATGAAATTCATGACGATTTGAATTTATTTCTCTTTGATTTATTTTTTTGCTTTAAGCAAATAGAGAAAATTTAAGCGGACTAATTGTTAAATTTTACCGCTAAAACCTGTCGTTTTTCTTTTGAAATTCTTTGCTGATTGATTTGATTGTTAACTATTTCATATTGTAGAGTGCTTCTCAAAATGAAAACGCTGACAGAATACCAGAATGTAGAGATATTTATGGAATTGTCACAAATCGATTAAAGAGGCTTGGTCTGAAAGGAGAACGTATGTATTCATGCACATATATAGTATTAAAGCTCCCACACTTAAGAAGCCAAATTTAAACACCGTAGGTTAAATTGTTTCCTTTGTCTTTGGTACACTTTTATAAGGTTAAAGTTTCTTGCTTTCTTTCTGACGAGCCATGGAAAAATAGGTTACAACAGATTAAGATTGTTTGAAGATAAATTAACCTTGACGTATATTCCATTAGTGATGTTCAGATAGCCTTAAGGTTGTTTTTAAATGTTTCTTGAATGCATGGCCTTACTGTGTATACCTGCAAAATGTTCATATTGCTGCAAAGAATCGGACTTGCCAAGTGCTAACTGCAAAAAGCTTCCTTTAAACAACGATTTTATGCTCTGCACCTGTGTGATTTGGTGTTGTTTGTTCGTCCCTATCTTAACCACATCAAGCCACTTATAAAAGGTGCTATTTTCATTTTTCTCTTAATTTCACAGATGATTTGTCGTACCGACAAGGGAAGTCGTACTCTCTCGTTAATCCTCCACCCGACTTCGATCTTGAGGAGGGTGATATAGTGTAAGTATTCACAATCTGGTTTCAGTTTTACAATATGCTTCTCGTCGTTTGCTCACGAAAGAGGAAACAGATCGTGTCGCTTCGGCCTTCACTGGAATTTCATTTCACATTCGCATAATTGGCATGAAAAGAACCCGATTCAGAGAACAGTGCATAGAATCTTTCGTTCTAAACGGCTGCAAAATGAAACGCTTTCATTTACAATCTAGGAATCCTGTCCTAATATTTTATTAACCATTTACCTTTCTGGTTCAAACTCTTCTAACATACTGAAAGAAGAAAATTGCTTTAGATATCTTGATTTCAATATACTTAATTGTATTCTTTGCCCTTGTTACAGACTGAATTGTAATGAGGAAGAGGGTTATTTTTTTTTACTTTTTTGTATGCCTAAAGTACTTGGCAATTATCGTTGACAATTTTTGAGCGTTACCAATGTTTTCTATCCCTATCGCTCTAAAAAAGTTTAAACAATTTGTCATATTTCAAACAGAATCCCTTAACATGTCTATGAATTCTCCTATTCATTCAGATAGATAACTAATGCGCTTTTCATTTACTTTAGCTACATAATTCGAAGATCACCAACATTCTCGACGACTAATGTAGAGTTAGTTCCACCGGACATTTCTGCTACAACGTCACTGTGAAGTAAAATTGCTGTTGTTGACGTCCTAAAGATGTTTAAAATTGCGGGTATATCCTTATACTTTGGAGATCTGAGGTAATGAGTAGAATTTTAGACCCTAACAATTTCAACCTCCTGCTTAAGACTGGAACAGCGATTAGTGCTGTCTAGGATTCGCGGATGAATTCAGTTTCAGCCATCTTTAATGCAGGGAATGACATTTGGAGCTATGTATCATTAAGAGATACATCTACGCATCGTCACTGTGATCGTCGTATTCACTGGCGTTTCATTTTGAATTTCGGACAAAGATTCACTGGTTCACGATTTTTAGTGGTATATGTAGTAGTATAGTGTAGCAGTATGTCAGCATATTGTATTGACTATGGAGGCACGAATCGCCAAATCATGTCGCTTTAGCGATTATTATGTAAGCAGCAGGATTGATATATAAGTAAGGACATTTTGTTACCCAACTTAATAAACATAAAGCGTTTATGGTGCTTTATAACTATAAAAATATATGTTGCTACTATGCTTTAAGATTGGAGTAAAGGCTGAGTGCTAATCAAAGGTAAAAATAAATACCAGATAATAATCTAAGATAACTTGAAATATAAACAAACTTATAGACATTTCTCTAAATTTACCAAAACTTACTGAGGAGCGCCATAGTACAATTTTTAGTTAAAAAATAACAAAAAAAACAAAATAATAAAGAAAGTTATCGTTTTCAAGAAATATATGTTTGAGAAACCACAACAGATTATATAATTTTGCAGTGAAAAAGTGGAAAAATTTCCTTAATTTTTGGTAGACCTTAAATCCATTCTAGCAGGGCTTCTAAATTCACAGGAAATCGCTTCTAGAGTTTCTTATAAGCGGTTCCTTATACAAATGAGTGTACTTTATACAGTTTTTTCAAATAAGCAACTGGTCAATAAGCAACTAGGGCTGAGATTTTTTGTTACAATTTTGGTGAAATAGCTTTCTTTATAAAGTACATCCTTGCAAACTTTTCTATTACAATTAAAATCCAGAAAAGAGCCAAAATAAGAGGTTTTAGGGGGGGGGGACCAGTCATTCTGCGAGGGCCTAAATACTAGATATGTTAAGCATCTCTTGCGGGCTGGACCAAAGTCCATCTGCTTATTGAAAAAAAAGTTAACTAATCGTTATTCGTTATTATTATTTGTTTAAAGATATAAACTAAACTCTAAATTGGATAGAGTAAACTATGATATAGTAAATAAGAGATACAAGTAGTTCTTTTAGTTTATAACAGTAAATATTTGTTCATTAACGTATTTGCTTTTAGTAACGTTCAACATCTCCATGCATTTATAAATTTACATTTATTATTTAAAACTCAAGACATATTAGCAAACTATAATATGCAATAATACTTTGGTATTTTCATTTTATATTTGTAGATAAGATTTTTAATTTATCGATGTAGATAAATTAACTACTTTTTGGGAAGTGAATTTAAGTCAATATAAAATTAGGCTTGTATTAAGAGCTTAACTGGTATTTAAAGTTTAAAATTATAAATTGTTTAAAGTTTTGTTCCTGTACATAGTTTTTAAATTATCTAAAAATTCTTGTACATGTAAAATTTACTTAGAGCATTGAAAATGCCAGATTTGATCTGTTATGTGAAGTATAAGCTTACAGAACGTGCATTTCTTCTTAAACGTCCTGGTATTGTGTTGATTAAGGTTAAAACCATATCAATCTAAGGCCCTAGCCAAACGATCAAACATTGTTTGTCAAACATTTGAAATGTGCTTTTCTAGCAATTTTGGAACGCTTGGCTACGCTACAAAGCAGCACTGCAAATTAGTTGGGCGACGTTAAAATGTTCAAAAACAATTTTTGCTGGACGCTTGCAGAAAATGATTGACAAGAATTGTTTTTGGCATGGCCAAACGGTCAAACAACTTGCTTGGCAAGCAAATTTCAAATGTTTAACAAACAATGTTTGATCATTTGGCCAGGACATAACAGGTCTGTTTTTTTGGCTGGTATCTTGCAATTTCGGGCTGAGAAACTTTGAGAAATTGCTCAAAACCTTTTCTTGTGATACCCTTCAGAGCATGAAACACTATTATACTAAACACTACTACAAAGATAATCAAGGTTGACCCAATATTAACCCCTGACACCCCACATGGGAACTGAAAGGACCGAGTCAAAAAGTAGATATGACCCATTGATTGATTTTGATTGAACCAGAGTGCTCTTTGCATTTATAGAAACAGTTGTTTGGTTTTGACGTGGACAGTTTCTGTCTGTAAGATCGGTAGGAGAGTTTTGTGTTAGGTTCGCTGCAATTATCTCCGATAACCGATTTTGCTGCTTTCGATTATTGCAGCACCGCAATCGTTCATGCAGGTCCTTTTGTAATCTGGCCAAATCATTACTAGACCAAGGACAAGACTGAGGCTACTTTGATCCGTAGTTATCGCTGTTGAATTGCACGGTCAACTGTCAAAGTGGTTTGAGGGATCTCGGTTGCGTGTGAGTCTCGGTTTCATGAGCGATAACTAGGACTGAGTTTACAAGTCTAACCAAGGACCATGACTGAAGATGAGGACCTTCAACCAAGTCGGCTTGGAGAAGGTAGCTGTTATAGCTGTCTGCGCATTCTATGCGCGTTTAAAGAGAGGCATTTAGGTGAGCCTGGACTTGCAGGATGAGCACCCAGGTCAACACAGCGTTGCGAGATTGGGCCGCCGAGGTGGGAGTTAGGGACTTGGATTGTTTGGTACTGAGGTGGGCAAGGGACAATGTGGCTGAGACCGCTACTGGCGCGCGCTCGTCCATTTTTAACCTAATAGAATTTACATGTTATTTCACCGTGAGTACTAGATTTGTAATGATTTGATATTACGGCTTAACACTGTCTCTGTTTTACAGAAAATTTCACTCGGCGAAGGTGAAGGTGAAATAGTGTATTTAGCGCTAGACGCTAGGATCGCAGTAGTATGCTTGCTAATCGAGACCTCGACCCTGGCTTTGACGCTACCTTGGCTTGGGCTCGAACCCCAACCTCGATGGGCTTCTGACACCATGGGGCTTCATCACGCAACTTGATAAAACCTAAAAAGCAACTATAAGGGTATAGTGATATTTTTAGATTGATTTCTACAGCTGAATCTGGATATTTCGACTGCCGTTGAACTCGAATTCCCCGATGTTTCGAATATGGTTCCGCTTATGTCTCCGCTGATTGCGACTTGATTTATGCATATGAACGTCTTAGAACCCATTGAAATCTCCCTAGGTATTTGAGATATCAGGGCTGAAATATATACTTGTCCGTTTGTTGTTGAAACAATCTATGCTTTGGCCTAAATATATAAACACAGCTCTAATCAAAAACTACAAATCACTTTTTTTATCAGTATATCCACTCTTGCTAATTAACAGCTGACACAGCCAGAGTTCACTTTTTAATATTCTTAAATACGTTTATCTGACTGTGTTTGTAAGCTACTGCATTCGTATTTATTAGCTTGATCAGTCATTCATTGGTTTAATCTAATCAGGTCGACGCTGGCCAATCTTCAATCGAATCACCAGTTTTCGCATTAGCATGTTCACTGAAATCTTTGAGCAGGCGAGTAGCGAGCAGCGGGTTTGATGAAGCAGAGAGAGAAGGCCTGTTCTATATTGCAATGATTGAAATTAAATAATAACGATATTTCTCATGTCTAGGCCTATTAGTCTTACACTGGCTGGATCTTAAGAGCTGTCAAATGAGGTACCTGAATGCCAAGACGATAAAGGTATATATGATCATTGCACTTGAAGTTATCTTCTAGCATTAAAACTTCGTTCTATTTTGGATGGATAATAATTAAGACATGTCGCTTGATTGCGCTACCAGCTCACTTATAAAAACATCTTCGCTATATAAACATTTGCTCATTTTTAATAACGATAGTATTAAACAGTAACTTTTTTTGTTAAGTTAACCTTTCTGAAATACATTTTGAAATCACGGCAAAGAACTCTATATCAATTGTACGACACTTGATATTCACGCCAGAAAATCTACGCATCCGAGGTAAGCGAGAAATTCGGCCTAGCATGGTCGAATCAATGAAGTAATGATAAACATGTTTATCCTTACGTTACCTCATCTGGAAGAATCGAAATCGCATTTTCTTGTTCTTGATATAATTTAAAAAAATCGAAGTCCTTCTTGTTAAGTCTTTTTTGTCGCTTTCTATAAATGTATGAAATATACAAAGTGTGGCATAATTTCATATATTTGCCATTGCAATGTTTGAAAACATTAAGTATAAGGTAACGGTTTGCGTTATAGCTGGAAAATCCGAATTCTTTTGTTTAAATGCAGCAGTTTGCTGGGTATATAGTTTTTTTTTATATCTGATAAGGCCTCCTATTTGATTATGCCTAGGCCCTTGCCAAACATTCTGACTGCTCAGCCACGTCATAAGACATTACTTGTTACTTGATTAGTAGAATTCATCCAACGCTATTGGTTTTGAAAACTACAAAACCCTTTATTCTTGTTTCAAGCTTTGACAAGCAATGTTTTGTGATTTGGCCAAACGGTCAAACACTGTGTTTGACAAGCAACATTCAAATGTTTGACAAACAAAGTTTGATCATTTGGCAAGGCCCTGGTGTCATTTATGGAACATTATTGGCGTTGAAAGAGGCAAGAGTGTATAGAATAGAACTGAATAGAACGCGCCAGTGTACATTGTTTTCTAACCATGCTAGATAAGCAAATTCCAACTTGGACATTTTTCTATCATCTTGTTATTATTTTAGGATCACAGATGACACGATCAAATAGATGTTGCTACTGCAGTTTGTTCCTTGTCTCATTTTTGACAACTCTGCATCTATGGCTATGCAATGGCTCCTCTTTGTCGAAGGTTAGTTAAGTTAGAAATGGTGCAATACATAAACATTGTGCTGTGGTGTTATATTTTTTTAATTTAATTGCATAATACACAATCTGGGTTTCTTTCTTTTCAAGCCATTCTATTATGTTTCAGTTTCAAGGTGTACATTTGTCCATGACCAAACGGGATCTTGGTAGGATTTTTGGTGTAGAAGCAACAAATGAAGGTAACAGCTTAGTTCTGTCGATGTCATTCCCGAGTTTCTTCTAGAATCGAGAACTTGTGGTTCCCTTCGCTGTATGGTGATGATTGTCCCTCCAATTTACCCTTTATGCCTTCTGTTTTCTTAACCATATCCAAGTTCTCCAGTCTGGTCGCGTAATATTTGACCAGTATTAAGCAACCTTGGGCTAGCCTGCATGTTGGAGTGAGCAACATCAAACACTGTTCTACTTCAATTGTTTTATTGGCTGACGAATTCAGCATCCTTAGACCACTGGATCTAGAATATATAGGGCCCACCTTTAGATCACCGAGTCCCGTTATCTTTAGCATACTGAATTTCTTGGTGCAAGCATCCCCTTCGTTCAAAAGTAACTATACTTCCTGTTGTTCATTAGTTGTATTATGCAACGCCCTCTTCTTTTAAACGTCTCCGTTGAATAAACTTCTTAAGACCTTCATGAACGCCCAGGCGGTAGTTGAAAGTTAGACTAGTTAAAAGTTATAACTGTCCCTTGAACTTGCTGACGCTTGTGATGGATGCTCTAACTAAAACAATGACTGCTATACGAATCTAATGTTCATTCTTATAATGCCTTCCAATATATTGCAGTTTGTCCATTGTAAGTCGAGTTATATTTTCTCTTTAGTTCCAACATACGATATATCATATCCAACGTACAGTCATTCGTTGGGAAGTCATCAAAGTTCGCTAAAAAGAAGGAAAAGATCATCTGATGATGTGAATGATAGAAAACCTGTCGATTTTGGATTTGGTCTCCATGCGTTTGGTCGCAGTTTCAATTTTTCGTTATCATTGAATGAAGACTTTCTTGCACCGAAATTTAAGATAGAGGTAGTCAGAGAGAATGGGACGCAGCAAATTAAGAAACCACAACATAATTGCCATTATAGAGGAAAAGTTAAAGGAAGCAATGGGTCTGCTGCTGTCAGTAACTGTGATGGTCTGGTAAGAAATAGATTTACAACTTTAATCCCCGGGAGCCATTAACTGCCCTTATTTGGCCCCTATATTTGATAATATTCTTCAGGAGGTTACTGTGATTGTCTGGCAAGCCCCCGGCCAAACGGTCAAATATTTTGTCCAACATTTGCCACTTAACATATCAAGTAATGTTTGAGCGTTTGTGACGCGTCTCTTTTATCTGTTTTGCGTTCCGAGAAAAGCCCGTTTAGCCGGTCCAGGCTTTAGGACGGTATTTATATCCATCCTTACACCCATTGTTATGTCTATGTATACAAGATGCGGCGTGCAGTGAACATGCGTACTTTTACCCATTTTTTCTTATTTTTAGACTGGGCTGTTCACCTCACACGAACACGATTACTTCATCCATCCATTACCGAAGTATTTACAAAATATTCAAGTGGAAGCATCAAGCTTGCAGCCTCATATTGTTTTTAGAAGGTCAACTAGTCAGCGACTAAGACGAAGTACATTAACAGATAATTTTTATCAAGATGCATTTAGCTACGCAAATGGCGGAGATAGCAGCAAAACTTGTGGAACGAAAGGTGTGTATTGTTAAGTTTTTTGAAAAATGCTTCCAGCTCCATTTTTGTGCCATTTTCCACAGCACTTTGATTGTAAGCCGAACACCTTGAGCAATATGAAGTCTATAGATATCTTGATGCATTCTCATGTGCTGTTTCTCAATGTGTATTCATATTATAGCATTATACTCTCGAGGTCAAGGGAGAGAGAAACGTACTCGGGTCAGACCAAAGATATCTATGTTAACCAACATAGCGGGGTGGACTGGAAAGACTATGGTGACTTGTGGCAAAGACGCCATTAATCGAAAGAAATTGTGGAGAACCGTGAAGTCATCAAAGTGCCCCAACAATCCAAGGACTACGGGAGTGACATGACATGACATGACACATACTCTCAAGCCGATTGTAACTGTACCATTCTTCCGACCTGCAAAACAATTTGTATATCATTGAATTTGAATCACAGTATAACAAGCCCTGAGCTCTGAATGGGACCATAGAAAAGTTCGTAAAACCGATAATCTGTAAAGAAATTTTTTATTAAAGGGGCCAAAGTTATGCTCGTTACACCGAAACGTTTGTAATATCAGGGGCTCCATATACAGGGATTCGACCGTAAAATTTTACTAGGTGGTCTATAAAATTTCTGGCTATATTTGAAGTTATGGAAGAATGCTGGATCAATTGCTATTCACCAGTTGCACATTTTCATAGTTAACTATTTCTGCCTCTTTGGTTTCAGACGACCCTTCCATTCGCCTCAAAAGATCAGCTGATGAAACTACTGAAGGTGTATCATTAGATAATAATGAAAGATATATAGAAGCACTTGTAGTTGTTGACCAAAAGATGTGCAATTATCATGGAGAGGATGCTGCCACGCAGTTCACAATGGCAGTTTTGAATATGGTAAGATCGCTATATCTTTTACCTAGATATTCTCTGAATGTTTTTGTAAAGATTTTCGAAGGGATTTCTGGGGAGAATTTCCTTAGTTACGATTCAGCTGAGCACATACACGTTTAATTCTCGTTTATTCCCAGACTTCCCTTCGAAAATCATTTATAAAAGCAAAGGACTGACAGAAATGGCCGCCGTCTTTTGTATGAGCCTCTATTGAATATTTGCATATTTTTGGGTGTTTCACACAAGTCTCTCTTGCCAGCAAAGTGACTGTATCTATGGTATTTGCTCTATCTACCACTATGTCTTTTGTTTTTCATATAACTTGAGCTAGTCTTTAGCCTATCTTGAGCGTTCCGATTCTATGTGAATCATCAATCTATGATCTACAATTTTTTCTGAACGATTGATATTCTGTTAACACAATGTTTATTTTTCTAATGACAGGTTTCGAGTCTTTTGAGGGATGCGTCGATCGGCTCGAATCTGATTAATCTTGTTGTTGTGAAATTGCAGTTACTTACTATTGACCCGGTAAGTAAAAGCAAAATTATTGATGAAAATCTTTATATCAACAATAGAAAAAGTGATAAAAATAGTAACAGTGATGGTTATAGTAGTGGTAGTCACGGTAAAAGTATTAGCAATCGTAGCCTAGTTGTGCTAGCAATAGTAATAGTAAAAGAAATAGCAATAGTAATAGTAATAGTGATAGTAATAGTAATAGTAGTAGTGATAGTAATAGTAATAGTAGTAGTTATAGTGATAGTAATAGTAATAGTAATAGTAATAGTAATAGGAATAGTGATAGTAATAGAAATCATAATAGTAATAGTAATAATAGTAATAGTTATAGTAATAGTAATAGTAATAGTAATAGTAATAGTAATAGTAATAGTAATAGTAATAGTAATAGTAATAGTAATAGTAATAGTAATAGTAATAGTAATAGTAATAGTAATAGTAATAGTGATAGTTATAGTAATAGTACTGCAAGTAGCGACAGCTATTCGCTGAATATAAGTTTGGGGTAAATATAATGTTTTAAGGTGTGGTCCACACATAGTATGCTATTTCTTTACAAGAAAAAATCCCAAGTAACATTCTTCTTTAATTCAGTATATATTCTATTTGTCTTAGACTGGTTTGACAATTAACCATCATGCTCAAAATACATTGAATAGCTTTGGAACATGGGCTAGCTCTCATAGCGATCCAGATGATAATTCAGATGATCATTATGATTATG
>JACTAT010000060.1:5154345-5220845 GCA_014526335.1 Chrysaora quinquecirrha | reverse complement strand
TAGACTTATTACTTGAGTCCCCGTTATCGCTCATGAGACCGAGGCCAACACTAAAATGAGATCGCTAAAACTAGTTGTAGCGGGGTGTTGGTGTGATGGAGGAGCGGAAACTAACGACTCAAGCAATAAGTCTACGGACATCGAGAGGACATCAGTGTCGCGCGTGACATTTCTCCTAGTTTAGCCATAGGCCTTAAAACAAATTTTGCACAACAGGTGACTGATGTACGAAAGGCCTGAATTATCTTGCTAGCGATGCAAAAAACACATTGAAATTGCGGAAAATCCACAACTGTGTTTTCCACACAGCTTAATCTGCATTTAAGCCACAATAATGACATAATCCACGCTGCAGTACTTATAGAGAACGGAATTTTGTGTTCGGGTGTAGCTTATTCATCATTTATGCGACCACTTGCTCAAACAAACCGCTGAGTAGTAGCAAGTCCAAAAACGGCTAATTATCTTCTATGTTTGATGACATATTGTGAGATTGCCTGAATACCTGCTCTTAGGCCTATAGGCCTATGAATGAATTTCTAGAAAAGGCCTATGAATGAATTTCTAGCAAAGGGTTTATTGATAAAAAACCCTTTTTCTAGAGACTCCCTTTTAGAAACCTACTTCATGAGACCCCTTAGGATTCAAGCAGCTCGTAAAAAGGCATAGAAATCATTCTGAAACCTCAGGAAATTCCAAGTCAGGAGCTCAGCTGCAATTTATTTCAGGACATTGCGATTCCTGAAACTCTTGTAATTACTGTTTATATCAATTTGAAATGATAAGTAAGCATATGAATACATAGATTGCTGGGTTAAAATGATTATTAACGTTATATCCGTTTCGCAAGAGAAATTATTAAGAAACAGAAATTTGAAAAACTTCGCCCGGCCAAACGTTTTTTTTTTCTGAGAAAAATTAATCTAAAAAAGCAGCCTGGACTGTGAAGTGCGCAAATAGTAATTAGCTGTCCAAATAACCTGTTGCTGCTTAAAAAAATTGAATGGCTGTTTGCAGTTGCGATGCAAGTCGTAAAGCTATAGTTCCAAAATAAAAGAAATTCGAAAAACTACGAACAGCTCTTGCTGCAACTATGCATCTTCCGTTGATGACACGATTCAAAACCCATTTTCAAGAAACTGTATTTCGTTTGACGATTTCGACCAAAAAATGGACAAAGGGCATCTGCTATCTGCACCGAAAATTAGGCCTATAATTAGGGATAACCTTACTGACTCTGGTCCACACGCTTTTCTTAAACTAAGCTTTGGCTGCAGCATAAATTTTTCTGACATTGAAACATTTACAATACGCATCATTGACAGCGTGGTTCATATTTTGTCGCTGATTTTCAAGAATTTCTTAACTCAGAATTCTTGAAATTGCAAAAAAGTTGAGCAGAATCTCAAGATAGCTACGTTGTTCTTATAAAATAGCTGCAACACCCTTATATCTCTGTATATAAAAGCTTGGCAACCCAAGCTACCACCTCGAGCAAACTTTGATTATTGATGTAAAGAAATAGGGGAGTTTAGGTAGGAATTTCTCATAGGCTTCGTGACCAATGTTCTTGGTTTCTATGTCAAATTTTGCCTGTGTAATAATAGAGGATAGAGATCTAACAAATGAATGTATTAGAAGCTCTTTATTGAGAAATGTATTGCTCAAATGACAGGTAGCTATACTGTAAACAAGTGACACTCGATAATACGAAAAGGACTTATATAGTACAAGGCATTGGAGATGTGATTTTGGTGTGCATGCATTCTCTTTATTTCTTTTTTCGCACTGGATTCAACGATGGATTACGAAGAGAGACTGTTGTAACCTATAGCTACATTTAAGAAGAAGGTCTTAAACCTAAATGTCTTACCCAATGTTTAAACCTCTTTAGTCACAATATAAAATAACAGTAGGTCGAAATGCCTCAGCGAGGCAAGAAAAATTCTGCAAATATTACCATGGAGATATATCTCCTTTACCTAAAGTCGAAGGAGCGTGGAGAAACATAAGTAAGTGCGAAACTATAAGGAAAAACATGTACTTAATAGCCAGCAGGTTCTGGCAAATTTGAGGTGAAAAAGATGGCAGGTCGCGTACAAAACATCCCAAGTTTACATGCTTAAAACACGAAGCTTTATCTTACGCGAAGAGACACGCTTCATCTATTGAATTTGAAAGAAAGCATGCAGCAACGATTGCTCATAATCAGAAATAAACAAAGACAATTACCTTGGATCTTGCGCTAGTCTTGGAGGTAACGGCGAATGAAGGTACGGAACGCCTGATTTCCTTGTCTTTTCTTCATAAAATCGAAGAGAATCATAAAAAGCTGTTCTTGTTGGTTCCATCAGATGTTGATAAAAGCGATGTTTAGGCCTCCATTTTCATACATGTTGTCGTTGATTAAATCGGAAGCTTAGCCGCAATGTTTTCAGTTAACAAATACACTGTGCACCTGCAGTAGTCCGAGTAATGAATAAAAAGCGAATTTTCATATCAAATAGATATTCAAGTCCTGTTTCTCAAGGCTATGCATACACGTCGTGATCAAATGGATTATTATGAATCGTCACAGTGGCTTTTATAATTGGGCTGTATTTGCAAGACTCGAAGCAGATGTTACGATGAGCCGTGCTTGAAGCGCATAAAGAATTATCACAGAAGTAATAATAGCAACACACAAATTCAAAGCTTTAATATTCCCGTGGTTTAGGACATCTGTTGGTGAATTAGTTATAAAAGTCTTTTGTGTTATTTCACTAACAAATAAAAGGCGCGAGCTAGGCGAAACTGTGCTAAAATGGGGTGAACATAGTCGTCTATATATGAAAGTAATTAGATAGAATATTACCAGTTGTTGTGTCAACATAATACAAGCTAGCTCTTCTAGCACTTTAGACCGTAAGTACCCTATTAAAGGCATCTAGTTTCTTTGAAGCTGATTTCATACCTTACACTTTTTTTTAATAAGCAACTTGACTTTCGTCAAGCCCTCAAAGTTGCTTAAATTTTAGACATTACAGCCCTCAAAATAAAATTGCTTAAACGTTGCTTAAAATTTTTTGTACCTACTAACCACCCCAGTCATCGCGGGTCAAAACCGTCATCTTTTAGGCCTACAACATGACTTTTGGGAGACAGTAAGTGGAAAAACGTTGGCTAACGAACTTCAACATGCAAAACATGAGAACAAAGAACAATTTCCTAACACAAGAATAAGAATAAGCTAGTTGTTTGACTTCTTAGTTGCTTACAGTAATTCAATTGAGCCCTCAAGTTGCTTAATGTTAAGGTCAGTTCAGTCCTTGTTGCTTATTGAGCGGTTGCTTATTAAAAAAAAAGTGTACCATTGTTAAGCATGTATAAAGCATAACACAAGAACATTAGAGGCCAGTAGCGCACATGAAGGTTAAGTGAGAATACAAGTAAAATATATGAAACAAACAAAATAGAAACTAAGAAACAGACAAACTACAAGAAACAAAGCTTGGGAAAAGTACTAAGTTTCTTAATTCTTTTGTTGCTTATAGTACTGAAACGTTTCTTGAGACTAACATTCTGCATAGCCTCTTGCCAGATACAAAAAACAAAGGATAGAAATACAGCAAAGAAACCACTGAGAAAAGATCCTTTTACACATTTGTGAGTAAACTGCATGCGGAGAGTAGCAATGCCTAGCAGAAGAGAGAACGGCAAAGCGAAGAACACTCCACAAAGCAAAGCATGCATACACGGAAAAGCAAAGAATAGAAAAGCATGTATCGGTCTGTTCTCTGAAATCTCCGGTCTCGATCTTTAAACATGGTTTTAAATCCATTGTGCAAACTTCTTTAATGGTAGCCCTAGATTTCCTATAATTGAAGTCTGAAGTGTAGTGTAGTGTAGTGTAGTGTAGTGTGTTGTAGTGTAGTGTAGTGTAATGTAGTGTAGTGTAGTTAAGTGTAGTATAGTACAGTGTAGTCTAGTGTAGTGCAGTGTAGTGTAGTTTAGTGTAGTATAGTGTAGTGTAGTGTAGTGTAGTGCACTGCAGTGTAGTGTAGTGTAGTGTAGTGTAGTGTAGTGTAGTATAGTGTAGTGTAGTGTAATTTAGTGTAATGTGTAGTGTAGTGCAGTGTAGTGTAGTGCAGTGTAGTGTAATGTAGTACATTGTAGTGTAGCGTATTTAGTTTAGTGTAGAGTAGTAAAGAGTAATAGTGTAATGTAGTGTAGTGTAGTCTTGTTTAAAGTAGTGCAATGTAGCTCAGTGAAGTGTAGTTTAATGTAGTGCAATGTAGCTCAGTGAAGTATACTGTAGTGCAGCGATGCGAGGGGCAGTTCACTCCTTGAAAATCTCGTACACCTTTGCTGGAAGTCCTATTCTTTTCTCGGAAATCCCTTGAAAGTCCTTTTGTTTTAATGGAAATCTCGTACGCCTTTTTGCAGAGTGAAATGCCCCTCGCAGCGATGTGTAGTGTACTGTACTTCTGTTAAAGCATAGACACAAACATAGTAAATTTAAGAGAGGCAAATGAAGCTACACTGTGCTGTACCATCTGCAATGCCAGCTGACATTGATTTCGTATATTTAAATGTTGACTTCATATGTAATGGTTTTTATTATCTCACTGTGTTTACGTTCAATTAAATTCTCAATAGGACACAAAAAACATGAACAGTTGCACTGTTGAAAACGTAAGCAGGTTCAGCATTGCTTTGAACAAAAACTTCATGGCTGTGTCTTAATTTACTAGATATCTTATCACCAACACAACGCACCACAAGGACATAGCTCCACAACATCACAGAGAATCTGTCCAGTGTGGGATGCGTGGGATATTTCACTAGAAAAGGCAGGCGTGATACGATTTTGAAGGTCATTTGAAAGATTTATTGAAGATTTTTCCCTTGAAATGGTCAAAAAAGAGTTGTTGTGCAATAATATGTCACAAGCGACAGAAAAATAGACGTTGGAAGCATCTTTGCATACCAGTGCTTAAACCATTCCAACCAGTGGAGGTTTCTTAGGGGACCAACAGAGTGACAATGCAGCTATAGATACCCAAGAGTAGGACTACATAACATCGCATTTCCTCATCATTTCATCACAGCCAAAGGCAAAAGAAATCACTTAGCAAAGAGTCACATCAAGAGGAATGACTGGGTAGCAAACAATGAACTCTTTAAGAGTCTTTTTAAGAGAACAGTGGTCACAATGCTTAGATTAGTCTTAGGCTATTCAGTGGACCCCCAGCACCAATACCTGAAGACAGCATGTTACATTTTGTATTCCAAATATGTCATAAGTTTCTCTAAGACAATGTCAATTATGACAAAAAAATGAACAATTCTCTCCAAAAATAGTCTTTCCGAAATTTCAGTAAAGAATTTTTCCTTCAGAAATTTTTTGAAGTAGATTCCCTTATAGTATCGTATTAGACTTATTCCATGAGTCGCAGCTTTCGCTCCTTAGGCCAATATAATTTCGAAAGGTAGTTCAGAACTATGAGCATTAGGCCATCCAATTCAATATTTTTAAGTAAATAGTTGTTGCTGTTGTTAAAGATTGTTGTTTACGAAGAGTGGGACTTATGTAATGAGTCTAGGATCGTATTACATACAAATGCTATCAATGAATCATCATGATCAAGACAATGTTTTACGTGATTAATTCCCAGCAGTCAACAGGTGGATATATTGTTATCAATACGTTGCTCTTATTCAAGATAGATTTCATTCTTTGAATTGAAATGCAAACATATTTTGATATGGATGTGCAGGTGCAAGGAAACACAATGATTCAAAGAAGCGTGAGTGAGGCTGAAGTTGAGGCAGCAGGATTTCAAAACGAGGCTTGCATAAACGATAAGATAAAAGAACAAACCTAAGTTCGTCTTCTCCGTGAGGATTGGTGATCACTATTGACCTAAAAATGTCAAAAATGGAGAATAAGTTATTATCGTAAGCGTATTCCCAGACCAGGACCAAACTGGATATATGTTCTTAGTAATTCGATGAAAGTGAAAAGAAAATTGCAAGCCAAGCGAAACTTCACGCTAGCGAATCTGTACGCACTAATGTAATGGATACGAACTACTCTTGTGGTATTTTTGCGTACTATAGTGGAGACACACTACTTTGGTGGATTATTATGCTCGATGTAGTGGTATTTTTTTGCATTCTGTGGTGGATAAGTACTACTATGGTGCTGTGGCGGTATTTTTCCCTTACTTTGGTGGACAGGCACTATTTTGGTGAGTTAATATGCTCGATGTAGTGGAATTTTTTGCACACTGTGGTGGCTAAGTGCTACTGCGGTACTGTGGTGGCATTTTTTGCTTACTGTGGTGGTTACGCACTACTTTGGTGAGGTAATATACTTGATGTTAAAGCATCTTTGCATACTGTGGTAGATAAGTACTACTGTGGTGCTGTGGTGGTATTTTTGCTTACTGTGGTGGTTACACACTACTTTGGTGAGTTAATATGCTTGATGTAGTAGAATTTTTGCACACTTTGCTGGCTAAGTACTACTGCGGCGCTGTGGTGTGTATTTGTTGCTTCCTGCGATGGGTACGAAATCACAGCACCACAGTACGCAAAAAATACCACCACAGTAGTGCGTATAGATTCGCTAGCATGTTCTTGAATATGTTCAAGCAGAGCTCAAAAGATCCAAGCATTCGCATCTGAGCCAGGTTTAAGCACTCACTCTTTCAAGCGTCGGAAGTTGAGGGCCTGTCAAATTTTTTGTTTGGCGTGCGGGGACAGCGTTCAAAGGAAAGCGGTCGTAGCGGGCGTTTTAGTCTGAGCAGGTTCACATTTTTTGGTTGCGTTGCCATGGGAGTAACAAGATATATACAGAGAATGTCTGGAAATCACACGTTTTCCTGGTATACATAACGATTGTTCTAGCTCTGATTAATTTTGTAAGTGGACAAACGGTCACTGGCACCCCACCAGCCTATCATTGAAAAGTCTCATCGATTGAAAGCTCTCATCAATAAACGGCAAAAGACGAGAAGAAGGTTCTCTCTCCCAAGTCGATCGAAATCTCTGTACTACTAATGGTGCACAATACACTCATTTTTCATAAGAAACATGGTTCGTCAATTATATAGTAGGGGTTGTTAGGCTTTGGTACCACCTTTAACGTAGCAATCTTAACTTCAAAAAACCCTTTTTAATTTACTGAAACTATCGTATATAGACTTCAGTACTATTTATGAGTAAGAACGGTTGGAAAATAATGGATATCGCAACTCGAAGTGCTTGGTACATTTATAAACCACTTGAAAGGATATATTAGCTATAGGTTGCCAAAAGTATAAAGCTGAGCGGGTTTAAGTCGCCCATCTATGCTTCTAGTCCACTCAAGAAGAGTCTTCATGTTCACGGAAAGGGCTTGTTTCTTGTAAAGGGTTTCCTATAGAAATACGAATGTGGTGGTCTATTGCTGTTTCAACAGATGTTTATGTACCAAATCAACAACTTTTGATTAACATAAGGTCCCAATCAATCAGTCCAGCTGTACTGATGAACCATGACAAATGGGAGTAACAGGTAACTACTTGGCTAACTCCTTGGGGTGTCCGTTCTTTTCCTACACTTTACCTAGCGTTCCTTGTTAACTCTCTACAAATGATTCTGACAACAATTGGACTCTACATACCTCGAAAGAAAAATCAACGCACAGATGCTACCCTATTGCACATCCACCACCTTACCCAGATAATACCCTATGATATACTGAACTTCCATCAACGTAAGATTTAAAGTCTGCTTGCAGGCTCAACGCTTGGATCTGCAGACTGGCTAACGGTTCATATCTCATAGTCTTGCGCACCTACCACTGCACATCATCGGACACAAATAGACAGTACTACATACAGTAGACTGATGGGGACATTCTTCAGTACCATACAAATACACAAATATGTATGGTACTGGATAAAGCTCAACATAGCCGAAACACAAAGCCAAACGAGAGGAAAGAACTTGGATGTATGACTTGGAGACTGGAGAGTTATTCGACGATTTCCGTTTGCTCTCTGATTATCCTATATCTTAAACATCTATTCCAAGTTTTCTTCGCTTGCAGGTCGTTACTCGATCATACAAAATTATAAAAAAATAATTGAAAAGGCCTTCCATGTACATTCTGGTAGCTTTACTGTCAAGATGCTGATTTTACAGAGATGACATATGGAGGAGATTTTCTTATCTGACTAATAATTATGAGCCCTAAAGACGCCCTCAAAGTGGCAAACAAAATAGCAGCCCTAGTTGCAAATTAACCGAAAGACTTCTTTGAATCGTTACAAACGCGTCAGTACGTCTTAGAGTAGCTCACTTCGTCTGAAGTATGCAGGTGAAGTTTACCTGCGGTCACATCTTACTTAGTTAGACTTAGATAGACTTGAATCAGATAAGTGTTTTCAAGGAGATATAATTAAATAAGGATAGGGCGTATGATATTTACAGGATGTACATGTACATAACGTGTATTCTTTATGAGGTAACCAAAAACATTGCAGGCTGCTGATTTGTGTTCTGGGTGCTGACTGCCAGCTTGCTCTCGCAATATCGTTTATGCATGTAAATGTAAATCAGACTGGAGTTATTATCAAGAAAACTTGGCCATAATCACAGTTATAGCTTCCCTTCTATTCTTAATAGCCAACAGCGAACATAACCTTAGCAAAGCACAACTAGAAATCACTACCAAATCATTCCTACCTACCTTCGAGAGTCAGAATCTCTCGAGATTTCCACTACATATGCACTGTTGTCCATTTTGGGAAAACAACCTTTAACCTTCCAAGCTTACGTTCTCGCTAAATCATTTTTCTTAAATCAGCTCGATTCCAAACAAACTTAATTTGTGACAAACGATAGACTAATATCAATTAAAACATTCGATATGCGTAACTGTTGTTGCTACAGTACTAGCTATAACCTGCTAAAAAGTCTTTATTAATAGAATACCTACAACCCTAAAAAGCAGCTTATTTTGATGAGAACATTTGCAGGTGGTTATGTAGATATTATTCAGTACTCAGTCATTTTTTGAAATTAATACACAACAACCAGATCTCGATAAAGCTGAATCAGCCACTATGTCATTGTTCAGAACAGTGCTCAATAATTGAAATAAGACTTTGACAAGATATAACTTTACATTACAATTAATCCACACTGTCTACGACAACCTATATTACACTAGACTTCATTAACACACTCAATATACTAAGCTACACCACATAACAATGGACTAATGTATTAATTGTACTAATATTGCACTATAATATTGCAGCACAAACTGCACTAAAAGATACTGTAGGTATATCACCATACCATATACCATACCATACCATACCATACCACACCATACAACACCATACAACACCATACAACACCGTATCATACCATTCACACTACGCCATACCTTACCATTCTTAACAATACCATACCATATTAAACTATGCGATGCCATACCATACCAAAATATACCATACCATACCATACCATACCATATCATACATACCATACCATACCATACCAAACCATACCATGTCATACATACCATACCATACCATACCATACCATACCATACCAAACCATACCATAAGAAACTATATCATACGATACCATAACAAATAATACCATGCCATATCTTACCATTTGTCACATTACCACACCTTGTTAAACCATACCATACCATATTATACCATACCATAACAAACTATATCATGCAATACCAATAATACTATGCCATACCTTACCATACCACGCCATACCAAACCATACCATACCAAACCACACCATACCATACCATACAATACCATATCATACCATACCAAACCGTAAGAAACCATACCATGCAATACCATAACAAATAATACCATGCCATACCTTACCTTACCATTCGTAACGATACCACTCCTTATTAAACCATACCATACAATACCATATTATACCAAAACAAATCACATCATACGATGCCATTACAAGTAACCATACCATACCATACCATGCACACTACGCAATACCTTACCAGTCTTAACAATACCATACTTTATAAAGCTGTACCATACCATGCCGTGCCATAACATACCACACTATACTATGTCATATCACCTCATAGTATAATACCACATAATATCATAGCAAAACCATATCAAACCATATAGGTATCGAAATTGTATTTCTTTAACATGCACATTGAAATTAAAACCATACAGTTTTATGCTTTGAGAGAGTGCAACTACAAATCGCAGTGATATCTTACACTAAAAAGCTACAGCAAAATACTTGAAATTTCGGTTAACATAAACATTTTGGAAGGTTGACGCATATCGAAGATTTCTTTACGATTGCATCTTGAATTTCTACACTCAAACCACTCAACTCGATCAGAAAAACCTGAGAAAAATAGCCCATGTATCGTATATAACATATAACTTCTTACCTTACTGCGTTTTCATTTCCATTCACTTCCATGTCTATCTTTCTGTCTTCACTAAATAAAGAAAATAAATAAATAAAAGGGATTAATATCGGTTTGTTTATTTACTCTTGTATTCATTTGAGACTAGCAAAACATATGGCCAGCAACTGCCGTACATATTGATCTCGTAGCCAAGTGAATAATTGCACCCATTGGTCTTCTGCTCTATAATTTATGATCGGCGATTCATGTCTATTCAGAAATCATCTGTCTCGGGAGAGTTTTAACAAATAATTGGAACTTTCAAAGACTTTCGATATTTCATTCCTTTGAATTTTCCGTTTGTTATAGTTTGACTTGACTGCTGTAACAAGTAACGTCGATGGGTGGGGGTCCGACGGGATCAAAGGCCCGGGCTGTGAATGGGCCCCAGAAAATTAAGGCTTCCCCCAAAAACCTTCTAAAGGTCCGATGATATTACAATATCCCGAGGTCAGCTCTGCCTCTCGAAGAACCTGACTGGGAAACGCTACAACTGGATGCGAGGGGCGATCTACTTCTTGAAAGTCTCGTACACCTTTGCCTGAAGTCCTATTGTTCTCAAGGAAATCCCTCGAAAATCCCTTTGTTTTAATAGAAATCTCGTACACCTTTCTGAAGAGTGAAATGCCCCTCGACTGGGTGACTGTCATCCACGATTTTCAACGCACAGTTAAGCTAAAAATATTAAAAATACCAACTTTTATTCTAGGTATGTGGAATGTATAGATTTCGTACATTTTTCATTTTTAATGAATAGCAAACAAAACAAACATAGAGTTTGCCACCAGTCCCATACCACAGTCAATGGGATTCGAACCTGGACTGCATGACCAGGAGCCAACGAAGTTTCCTCTAAGGCAAAGAGCTCAAAGAAATCTTCGAGTAGCTCTCTACATTGAGCAGGCTACGTAGACCCCTTTTAAGGAAATATACATTAACATACAGTATATACAAAGTTGTATAAATTGTTTCATAAACGGCAAGGAATTTTTATTGAGTTCTTTACGAGGGATAATTCACTCCTTGGAAATCTCTTTTGCCTTTGCTTGAAATCCTATTGTTTTCATGGAAATCCATTGGAAATCTTTTTGTTTTAAAGGCAATTTCGTACTTTCTTCTGAAGAGTGAATGCCCCTCGGCTCTTTAGCTCGGTGGAAATGCCGTTGGCTCTCTAATCATGCAGTCCAGGTTCGAAATCCATCTATAGTGGTATGCTAGACTTATTACCTGAGCCCTAGTTATCGCTATTGAATTGAATGGCTGGACGCTCAGACTACAACAACATCAATTCAATTCAATGTGAGCGAAAGTTGGGGACTTGGGACAAGTCTTGTGGTATGCCACTCGTAGAAAAATCTGCCGTTAATGTTTTCCCTCATGAAAAATATATACAAATATGTATGGTACTGATAAAAAGCTAAAGACTCCGCTAAACATAGCCAAAACCAAAAAAATATTCTTCGTAACTGTTACATACAAGCATTACCGATATAATGGTTTACTGAAGAACACTGCTGCTGTTCAACCTGTTCAAAGGAGCTTAAATCCATTTTTGCAAGATAAATTTTTTTGGAATTGCAAGATTGGGATAATCGAGCTTTGAAGAGAAAATGTGAGCGCTGAATACGGTCAGAAAGAGTTTTCTCAAAGCCAAAAAATGTTTCAGGGCGATAATTTGTGAAAAAAGGGCACTCCGTATTTCCTCGAATAAGCATTTTCTCCTGAATAAGCGCCCTCTCCTCAATAAGCGCCCACTCCTGAATAAGCACCCTCTCCTGAATAAGCGCCCTCTCCTGAATAAGCACCCTAGCCTAAACAACGGCCCTCTTTGGACTGAGCTGCCCATCAGGTTGGTCTCTGACACCACTTTATGCGCAATTTCTTGACAGGTTGAATCAAGAGAAACCTTTTGCCAGTTGCTGCAAAACATACTTCTCTTTAGAACGTTAGCTTTTTCATAACTTCTCCTCCAATAACTGCTCCACTTTGAGGCAGATTTTTAAATAAGCACCCGGGCGCTTAACCAAGGAAATTGGGTATTGACATTTGGAATAACAAAAACTTGGTATAAGATTTCCTTGGTATCAGAGCCTCAAAGGGTCACAGTGTGTTGGAGCTAGATTAAGTAAGTTAAATGAAAGAGCTGTTTTTCCCCTCTCTCTCTTACTTCGTTTCCCATTTTAGCTACAATCCCTATGACCCCGTGAGCCTCTGGTATACCCAGGGTAGATACAATACATAGAGTCACAATAAAAATTTCTTCAAAGGGTATATTTGTTATAATTTACAGTCTTGTCAGTATAGAACTGCCTGTTGACTGCTACTTATAAATTAATCTTCCTGTGAGTCTGTCTTCCTTCTACACAGCGTGTTACCTTTTTAACTATGGTACATCTATTTTTAACTATGGTAGATCTATGGTAAAACGTGTTACCCTTGATACTATGGTAAATCGCCGTTAAACAAACATTAGCCAATAAATATTCTGAATATACAATATCTCACTCTGGGTCAATGTTTCGATGTGTTACAGAGGAGAAAAGACAACAGACCTAAAAAGCGTAAACTTGATAAACTAGCAACTATGTTCTAAATCTGCAGTCACAAGAGAAACGCTTCAAGTAAGGGCTTTGAGAAGCACAGCCAGAACTTCTACACGTTTACTGCAGGTACAATGTAGCAGTCTCTTCATGGATAACCACTGACGTCTGATCTGAATTTTGACCAATCAATCATGCAGCCAGAACATAGCGATATTATCACTTACCTTAGCTCTTGTTTAGTTTATACAGACCATTAGCGAATTGCAGGTCACCGGATTTTACTTTATTTTCTAAGAACAGCTTCACGTCTTCTAAAGCACATCGCGATCCTTCTGGTCCATGTATGGCAAACATCTTCAGCATTGAGTGTATTCGTTCCAATGGCAAGGCACCAATATTGGTCAGCATACCAACCACGTAAGACCAATACATCTAGAATAAAAAGTCAGTGATCTAATAGACCTTTCCCACTATCACGTCGCACGTGCTAACGTGAAATATGTTCAAAAGAAAAGAAATACCTATGTACAGCAAATATAATTTTTCAAGCCTTTTTCTGCAAGATTTCGCAAAAATGTTGGATGAAATGAAACAGTCTCTTTTATTTTATCAAAGACGACTTGGGCAAGTCAACAAAAATGTTTTCTCTTAAAAACTACAACCGGGGGTGGCACTTCTTAGAAATGTGTTGACCCCGATCGTTTGCCAGCGGCTCCATACACAACTAATTTCAAGGAAAAAGACCTCATAAGCACCTCCAGTCAAGAGATTTGAAGAAAACTAGGGTTGTTATAGTCCTTTAAATTAGAAAAAATCCAAATTTGCAGCCATGATATCAAGATATCAACGCTTTGTACTGTACTGACAAAGACAAAACGTAACACGCGGAGGTGCGGTGACAACAACACAATACACTTTTATACACTATACACTATACATTTTGTGCAGGGAATCCTTTTTGTTTGAAACTCAGGCTCAAATAAGGGAACGTTTGGGAACCATAAGGGAACTGTGAGGTTAATTTAGTCCAAGTTTCCTAATTTTTGAGGCTCAATCTTCCCAGATACTAAATATTCTTATTTATCAAACTACGAAGCTTTGAAGCATCAGTTGATAAAGTGAAGCTTGGAAAAGGATGAACTCAAACGTAAGATATCTTTTATTAGTCTACTGCACTTTGTGGCTTGCATACTAATCATTAGGCCATTGCTATGATAATTATGATGGGCTTCGATGATCCACAGAGTAGAGCCCTAAGCCGAAGCAACATAACGTGTCTTTTAAAATTTACATCTGTGTTAAGTAGATAGAAATAACATGGCATTTTTTACCTGTAATTCTTCTTCTCTTTGATCTTGAACTGAAGCAGTGATCTGTTCATCTTCCGGCTCGTAAAAAGACGTCTCTGTTAAAGAAAGACAACGAGGAATAATGTAGGAACACACTGAGACATTAAGAGACTGTATATTCTAAGTGCAGTGTTCGCAATTAAATTTTCACGTACAATTTCGACTTAAGTTTAATCTAATTTTTTACTTATTCTTGGAGCATTTCGTGAGAGCTTCCAAGATCCTAGATTAGAAGGTAAAATTAGTTATTTGGGTTCGGAAACTCTCAAAAAAAGTTTTTTGCGTCATTGCGGAACAGCAAGGCCTCGTATCCATGTCACAAAAAAATGGAGGGACCCAATCTCTGTCAGTACAGGCAGCGGGTCCCTGCGCGCATGTAAGGCCTTCCAAAGAAGACAGGACTTTCCCAGCTTTGGGGTTCTCCCAGCCAACCATCGCTAGAGAGGATAACTTCCTTAAGAGTGGCTACAGGTTCGACATCATTACTGGCCGCATCAATAAGTATGCTTACGTGTTATTATTGTTTAAAAATTACTTCTGCAACTCCTTAACCTGCCATTCAAAATACATTCCCTGTTACTGGTCAAAATGTCATAGCACACGCAAAAATTACATCTCCAAGAGTGTGCTGGCTTTTTAACCTTAAGGAGTTTACTATTTACAGTTAATTGTGTCTAATGATGAAAAGTATAACCAGAAGCTTACACACTTTTCATGAATGATGAATGAATGAATGATGACAAATGTTTGTTATTCGACTGCTTCTCCAGCAGTCATCATCAGAGAAACGAGTTTATTGTATCTTCTTTTACGAAATCTTCTGATTTCTTACATAGTGTACTTAAGAAAAATAGGATAAAATTATGCTACATGAATATCAACTTACCTTTTACCACAGATTGATACGATTTTGCTGACTGGAAAACGTCTGGAGATTGCTCAATGATAACACCCTGATTGAGCCAATATGAAAGTCTTGTCCTAACAGTATTAGCATTGATTTTCAGCTCATTGCAGAGTTCATCGGTTGACCAACTTTCTGTGAAGAAATAAAAAAGAAATTGTAATTAGTTAACCAACTAAGTATATATTTTCAGATTTATATGTTCCTATGAATATGAAAAACATTATGAAACATTTAAGAGATTGGGCCAGAGGCAGTTTAGAATACCCAGCTGAGATGATTGACTTAGTGCAATGAGCCACTACAAATTAATTTTACTGTTGGTACATTGTTACAGGTTGGACAGTCCATTTTACTATAGAGGAAAAAATCGAGAAAATAATGCTTGCATTTCAAAAATTGCGTTTCAAATTAATGCAGGCAGTGCATCACATCGCATCGTCATTGGAAGAGAACAGGATCAAAATGCTATATGCAAATCAAACGAGCCAAATTGGAAGAAATCCTGACCCGATCTACGTACCTTTATCCTGGAACTTCATTATCATAGTTGCTTGAGCTGGTGTGACTTTAAAAGACTTCTGGCCATCATCTAACTCTATATCTAGCTCTACTTCACCCAGATGTCCAACCCATTCTAACGTTCGCATTCCTTTCAATATCTCGAATTCTTTTGTGTAGTCTTTCGTGATGCTGTATAAAAAGCAATGAACGGTGTACGATTGGAGAACAACGCTTTATTCAAAAGGGCTTGTAGAGACGATAGATATAGCTCTTGGACAATATTTCTTGGTAGATTACAAAGATAGTTTGTGAAGAAATTATCTTTCTTCTAGTCTTCATGATTTTGATTTTATAACGATAGAAATTGAAAAAAAATATTGAGGGAATTGACGGTGAAAAAAAAAACAGCAAAGGTTGCCAAATTTCACCCCTAGCGATCTTTCTGTTCGATGAAATTTTCCAAAATTTTGAAACCAAGGAGGCCATTAGCTGAAAAGGTTTATAGACTTTTTGAAAGAGCTCTGGTTCTGCAACGACCGAGATTCTTGCCGCTTCAGGCAAGCAAGTGTAACAAAATTTGCTTCAAAATCACGTTTAATCACATTTGTCTTCCAACATTCGTGAATTTGAAATAAAATTTACTACACTACTTATCCTTCAACCTTGCCCCAAGGGTGAATAGCCCTCTACTTGAAACTCCGCTGTCCATATTCGATTTGACGGTTGAGATTCGAGGAAATTCGACTTGGGGCCTGGGGACGAGGTTGAGAGAGGATGTCCTTAGTCAAGATGTCCGCCATTTTCCAAATTAATTAACTCTACTTTAAGTTTTAGGGCAAAGTTTATTATCAAAAAATTGAATGAAACATCCTTCAATACCTTTCAATCTCGGTGGGTGCTTCAACTTGATCATCCTTGAAAGAGGGCCAATAGACACTCGAAAGTATAAATGCATTGAAATCCACATCGTTTACAGCGTCAGGGTGCTTCTTCTTAATTTGAGCCTTGATTTGACTGTTCATTCTTTGAGAATCTTGTAAGTCTTTGAGCATAATGTCACAGAAATGCAAATGAGACTCTCCAAAGCGACGTTTCAGAAGCTCAAGATATCGTCGTTCATTTGTTATATCATATGTGTAGTTACTCAGAAGCCTGTCAGCAAGTAGTGTTCTATATTCAGATACAAATAGATCCTTGCTTCCGTATATATTAACCAGTATGTTTATAATATCCGCCGTTCTTTGGCTCTTTGAAGATAAATCTATAAAATATAAAACAACAATTCTTGTGATGTAGTTTACTATTAGCCACTGAAAGTTGTCTATTGCTACAAGATCAAAATAGTTGCACAGTCGACCCTTGCATTTGGTGCTCATAAACTGGCCTGTTAGAATCTTACTCAAACCGTGTCTATAAAATGTAAATTAGCTACTTACAAAACATATGATCTTAAAAACAATTCTTCTGTAAAAGAGTTACTACCACATCAGAAATGATGTGCGAAATCTACTTTAGTAAGAATTACAGTAACCACTAGAGTAAGAATAGTTATTTCGAAGCATAACCCGTGCAAGCAAGGTGATTTCGTGGTCAGCTCATCGGCTGGTCGAAAAAAGCTAGATAGAAAGAAAGAAAAGACGTCTGACAAGATCTTTGAAGTTAACTGACGGTGTTTTTGAATCATGCCGACTGGTTTGAGAAGCTTAAGCTAGATTCTCTTCAGGCCAGTTTGAAAGCAAAATGAGCCCCTGTCTGAACGATCAATTCGATACAGTGAAACCCGCAAGTAAGAACTAAGAATTTATAGAGCCTATCTCTCGGTGGTTCTTAATTATTCTCCAAATACAAAAATGACAAGGAAGGTCAAAGCCCGCGAAAGACAGTTTACAAGCATGATAAGTGAACATGCAGGAAGAGATTTCAGTAATCTCTAAGTCATATGAACAAGTTTTGGACACTAAGTTTCTAGGTTTCTAGGTCAATCAAGATATTGTCAGTCTCTTAATAATACAAAATAGTACCTAGGTTAGCATCCACTGGATCTGGATTCCAGTCTTCATCATCTGAATCTGATTCTGCTTGCTCCACTGCATCAATTGGAATAGGTTCACTGCCAATAAGCTCCTAGCATGTAATAATACTACATCATTCTAATCAAACATGATAATTAATTTTCAACTAAAGTGTCCAAAGTCCTCACCAAACGACCAATATGTTTGTCCAGTGTACGAAATTGGCTTTTGAAGCCATTTTTTGGACACTTGGCCACGTCGAAAAACGTTGCTTGACAAGTAGAACTTGCTCATGTGATATACAATGTTTAACTCTTTGGCCAGGGCCTACGCCATAAAACACTTTTTTAAAAGAACTTTAATCGGGAACAACAATCTGCAAAATAGCGAGAAGGCTTAATAGAAACGTAAAGTCACCTCTGCGAGGTCCGTGCCACTGTCTTGATCTGTAAGGCTCATTATAATACAGCGAATGGTGTCATCGCGAGTTCTGAAATACAAAAAACAAATCAACTGCTGCAATGTTGTATGATACGCAAGGGAACCAGCTACTGCATAAATTAGTTCTATTATTTAATGTAACTCAGTGAATTATAGTCATATATTTATCCTCATCACTCAAAAATTGTCTCTGCCAACCTTGGTTTGACGGTTTGGACGCGTTGTAAAACATTACTTGGCAACGTTTTACAAAAAGTTCAAAACAATTTTTTTCTTTTCGTAAGCAAAATATAATTGACGAGCAATACTTTGCCACGTGGCAAAACAGTCAAACATTTTTTTCGACAAGCAAACACCAGATTTTTGACAAATAATGTTTGATCGTTTGGCCAGGACCTTATATCACCTCAGGAATGGATCACACTTTAAATCTTGTTATATATGACCGTATATATAAAATATAATTCCCGTACGACACTTTTATAGCTCCATCAACGTAGCATTGGCATACCTGAGATACTCTCGTAATGGTTCACAAACATTTTCCAAAATAACTCCACTCGGATCCAAAGCTCTTAGTGCACGAATAGTGGAAATGTATTGTGTCAAGATGTCCACAGTATTAACAGCTGGTTGAAGGAGCCTTTTCGTAAACCTAGGATGCAATATGGAAATAACACCTGATTAACAACTGAAAATAGAACAAGCTCAGTTCTTGCTACACATTTCTTACGCCTTTCATTTAGGATGTTTAGGCAAAAAGCTTATAATATAGTATCAGGTAGCTGTACAATTTTGCTATAAAGGCTTTAACAAAATGTTGTATCTAACATGATATATCACGTATATTTGTTAATATGCATTGAGAAGAGTATTTGTAAATTGGCAAGGGAGACGTTATGATATTTATCAAGTGGCATGGGATTTTTCCACTAGTGATAGAACAGAATAGCTGGTATTCGAACTGGGCTGAGTGGTCAGAGATTCGAGGACAATCCAACTAGGCTCAATACCTGTATCATATTGCCAACAAATTCTCCAAGACATATGCGGAAGGTTCATTCTAAAGCACGAACCAGCCAAAAATGCTTATGCATAATTTTTTAATGCCAATATCGATACAATTAGAGCTAAATGAAGGCTCTAGGAATCAATTTCCATGTCCAATCCTATGCTAAAGCACAGCCATCTGTCAGTGTTCCCCTTGTCAACCTTCAACCCTATCATAATTATCAAGCAAAACATACGATAAATATTAATACGTACGCTTCCTTCAGGGATCTTGTCAAAAGTTTTCTTGTTTCAGTTTTTTCAAGACACTCCTAAAACAAATTGCAGATCAGCAAAACAACTATAATTATCAAAAGCTTATCTTGGTATGAACAGGTATTGCCTGAGTAAGTTGTGAAAAGCTTTGGATTGTAGCAAAAAACTAAGGCCCTCGCCAAAGGATAAAATATTGATAGTCAAACCTTCGACATTGGCTTGTCAAACACAATGTTTGACTGTTTGGCCACAGCACAAAACATTGCTCATCAATTTTTTTTCCTTGAGAAGAGGATAAAATGTCCTGAAGATTTTCAAAAAATTTATTAGCCAATTCTGCTTGCCAAGCAATGTTTGCGACGTGACCAAACAGTCAAACACTACTTGTAAAGAAATCTCAAATGTTTGAAAACAATGTTTGATCATTTGGTAAGGGTCTAAGGAGCGATGTTATGCAACGACCCGTTTTTTGGAGTTTATTCACGTACTAAACATACATCATAAAATGTTATACATTTTGATAGTGTTTTACAGCATACCTTTAAATCTTCAAAAGCAGGAAGAGAGTCAGGAAATTCAACAATCATTTCAAACAATTGGGAGATCCTAGAAGACGATAAGGATAAAACATTAAACAGTTTTACTTAGCTTTTATATTATTTTGTGGTTTGTTTTATATCTAGCCCAACTTTCATGTTTAGCTCATGTTTATCCGCAACTGAGTCTCCTCCTTGTAACGAGTATCAGACGAAAAGTTCATGTAAGCAAGTTCACGCGTTATTTTTATAAGAAACACTTTATAAGAAACCAAAATTCTCGAAGAGCCACAAATTTAAGAAACCTCTAAATTCTTTTTCTTAGTCTGCAAAATATTTATTATACATTCTGTGTTTTGTCTGTGAATGAGTATTCAAGAAACGATGACGAAGAGAAAGTCACAAGCTTTTAAAAACCATTGACGAATGGGTTTCAAACACCATCCAGATAAAATTACTATGTACCAATACAGATATTCAAGATACTTATAAGAAGTTTCCAGTACTCAAAATCTGAAAAATTTTTAGAAACTTTCAGTACTGGGCGAAATTCTTAGCTTCTTCTAAAGAAAGGACAAGTACCACGAAAATAGTTCTTCTTTTCAATGATATTCCATACACGATTTTAACCAAGGAACATATTTCTCTTTTCAATGCTAGGTTTCGTTCAGTTGTCACGTATGTTTCTTTGTGATTCATTTTCAAAGCAAAGTAAGGGAAAGTCAAGCCAAATTTCTATTACAACTATAAAGAAGAGAGCAACAGATTCAAATGCAAAAATTATCGAGGCAACTTTGAAATACATTCAGGCATCAGAACAGTTTCAATAAGTTGTTGTTCAGAATCTCCTCTCTTGTATAATTTGTCTTTTTTCCATTTCTTGTTATTATTTGTTGCTGAAATCATTTGAAATTTTTATTTGCAATATTGCTATTTGTAATTGCTGTTTGTAATATGTAATTTGTAACATTTAAATGTAATTTGTTTATGAATCATTTTGTTAAATGTTATGCCGCAGGGTTGCTATGTATTTCCATGCTCCCTGTGGCATCGTCTTGTAACCCTTGTATGTTGACTGTAAATTTTATGGGAATATAAAAAAAAAAAGAGAACAAAGCATACCTCAGCTCTGCATAAACTTTGCACAAAAAATATTCGAGTTTAGGACGCCAAGAATCAACAGTAAGGTCACCATCGATACCTTCACAACCAATTTCTGAAAAATTGCCAAAACCAGTTAATGATAAAACGACAACCAAAACTAACTAACAGAGACTAGACTAAGACAATGATTACATTTAATCATATAATGCTTTCACACTGAAAGTTAAACCAGTTTAAATCAAATCCGCTTAACAAATAATGAGTTCTGATTGGTCAGTTTCAACAAACCTAATCGATCTGATTGATGGAAATTTCACCTGGTCAAAATAAAGGTCGTTTTGAAGTGCTAGTGTGCAAATACATAGTATTGCTTCCGCTGTTAAAAGCCTGTCCAGGAAAAGTTTCAGGATGCGGAGACCAAAAGAGATACAATAGTCTCCAAATTGAACTTACCGTTTTCGTCGCCCAGTACCAATCGTAGCCATCCAAGAATTCTCTGTTCCACCCAGCTCATTGCATCATTTAAGAAATGCTTTTGAAATTCGTCTTTACACAGTGTTTCTACATATTGCTTCATCTGTTGATTAAGATAATAAATATCATCAAAGTTCAGTAAACGGACTTGCTAAGAACCATCTTCAACATGAGAAATTTCGAAGCGCTTTGAAACTTTGACTTCAGCTCGGAGCCCTGAAGTTACTGCCTGTTCAGACGAAAAACTCATGGCGCTTTGAAAGTCAAACAAAAGCAATTAACGAAGACCCGATTCACGTCGCTTTTTAATTTCGAAGCGCTTCGAAAACCTTAACTGGAATCAAATAGCGTTGAGTATCATTTCTCTGTAACAGCAAACACTGTAAAGGCCTTTTACCAGACACCAAACTGAATTCACGAAATCCCGAGTTTCAAAGGGCTTCAAAATATCTAATGTGAAGAGGCAGCCCAGAAAAGCCATGTGTTAAAGCGTGACTCAGAACTCATGCAATAATTGAAAACATTCGACGATACGAGGCACCAGCTTCAAAAAGCAAAGCTTCTGAGTTTCTAATTAACAATTTCAAAATTGTTGAGAACTTCTACTTGTAGATTATGTTTTCTAATGCAATTATTACTTTAACACTTTAATTTAGCGTTCCAAGCTAGATAAGCTTCGATTCTCCCCTTTTGAGTATTGAGAATACAAGTATTTTTATATTTAGACTTTCTTTGTAAACTGTACTTTTCGCAAAAATTTGAATTGAATTGGATTGAATTGAATCTACGAATGTTTGAGAAGGCACAATAAAAAATTTGCCTAATCTTCAGCTAACGTACCTCATTGTACAAAACAGTGGAGACTGTTGGCACTGTAACAAATTCAATTAGGCCAAGCTTTCTATGATAAGAGTTAAGTTCTCTAAAATGTGAAACTATCTCATTGCAGCAGCAGGCATCATGCTCCCTTGTGCATCCACCGCAGTAACTGTTCTCTTCGTCACTTATATCTTCTGTATCTAAAAGAAATAAGGAATGAAATTATAGGAATTCCCTCTGGTAATTACCCAGTCAAAGCCAGGCCTTCCAATGGGATACGAACAACATCACTTGAGAGCTTGGGGCACCAGAGGTTTCTGTTTGATGCATTTCCTTTCTTCAGTTGCACTTGCTCAATTTCAGTTTCTTGTAAAGACAGAACTTGTACACGGTCATCCTTAAAATTAACTGTATAGTGATTGATTCCCGATCCCGAAAATAAATCCGTGTAAACATGCAATGAAGTATGGCTAATAATTATCTGAGAATCTTTTAAGTCTTCAAGAATAGTGCCACAGAAATCGAAATGTGACTCTCCCAAGTGACACTGTGTGCATCATTGCCCTTAAGTCCAACTAGTATATGACAGAATTTTTGATTAATTGATTGGTTGGTTGATTGGTTGATTGATTGGTTGATTGATTGATAGATTGCTAGATCAATTGATTATTTGATTGATTGATTGGTTGATTGATTGTTTGATTGGTTGATAGACTGATTGATTGGTTGATTGATTGATTGATTCTTTGACTGGTTGACTGCTTGTTTGGTTTGATTGATTGATTCCGGCTGACTTTGATTGATTGATTGATTGGTTGATTGAGTAATCAATTGTTTGATTAATTGATTGACTAATGGGCACATACATGTGCTATTTGCACAAGGTATGGCTTTCTGTGCATAGCACAGGGGGGGCAATGAATAGCCTAGGGCTATTCTGTGTAACCCAAGTCCTTCCTCTCAATGTGACCACACCCTGTGATTCCTGGAAGAGCTAGCAATAACATAAAGTTTCAATACCATAAACAAACACATAGGAAAAAGTAAAAGTACAAGAATTCATACCTTTTTGAGTGTTTTGAAAAACAGACTGGTAACATTTAAATGAAAGTGTGTAATATTTAACCAGGCAATCTTTTGATGACTTTGTCTCATCAAGAAGTAGTGCTGCTCTAGCTAAGGCTAATTCCTTCCTGCAAAATCAAATAAGATGGAATTTAACAAAGAATATGCTTACATGAACTTTGAAATATCATGTTCTTCGAGATTAAAGCATATTTCTCCTCAGAATTGTCCCCTGTTTTCTGGATGCATATTATTCAACAGCAAAGACCTTCTGTGGTTGTTCATTTTGAGGAGCAAATCACTCTTTTAAATCTTGTACACATTTGCTGAAAATCCTATTGTTTTAACAAAAACCCCTAAGAAATCCTTTTGCTTTAATGAAAATCTTAGTCAATTTTTCAAGAGCGGAATGCCACTTGGTTCATTCACTGACCTGTAATAGAAATACCAGCCAACATTTAAAAAAATTGGTGTTGACCATACAAAGTGCTTTTTGGGAAAAACATAACTTTGAGTTCAAAATGGATTTAATCTTATTACTCACCCTGCATTCACAGCTTCATTAATGTGCAGTTTAACATTGTCATAAAAGGTTTTATTTATATCCAAAATCTTCTGGCTGAAAACTAATGGTGATGTTGGATCCTAAAGAAGAATAATCACATTTAATTAGTGTTATATAAATAAATAGAATAAAAGAGGAACCACAAGTCTCTCTACATGACAATCAGCTTTACAAACTATGCATAAACTTGGTAATACATTGAATGAATGCCTTACCCAGAATGGAAAATCTTTCCAAAACTGTGGAACATATTCATCTATAAGCTTTCTTTTGAATGAGCTCCCTAATGTTAAAAACAGAAGATAGTTAAATTTATCATTGATAAGAGGTATTTAGCATAAAGCTCAGAGGCTACATGCTATCCGGATGTCTCTCACTAAATGCCCTGATTTAGGCCAGATTTTAGTTGCATTAAATGCATGTTGGGCACAACGCTTATTATTTCACATTCAAATTTTTCGTAAATCTTAAGACCCTCGTGTGAAGGGATCTGGGTGAACCCATTCTAAAAAAGTGACTTTTCCTTTACATGGGTATTTGCATAATAGGATCTGTTTCTTTTTGGGAATGGGATCATTTTTTCAGGTAGGCTAGCAAGCAGATCCAGTTGCTGTTCCCAATCCATTGACCTGTGTGTATAAACGCAATGCAATAATCATACCCATATCATACCTAAAAGGTATAAATCTTTTTATCTGTACCCATCATATTTGATCTTACCAACACTACTTGGAAATTGAAAAGTAGAGCCAAAAACTTGTTCCCAGGGCCCCTCCTGTTGATGAAGTGGAAAATTTTCTTTCGGCATTATTTTTTCACTGACAAATTCCATCTCCTTCTGCTCAAAATCGATCCTGCATGACAATTTGTAAGTCTTGCGATGTCAAAAAGGTGAAATTGTGAGATACGACAATGTTTTTACACGTTTCGAGTCAGCTTTACCGCACTGATCAGTAGTTTGCCGCCGAAGATGACCGGCTAGGCCCTCTCTTTCTGGTAAAATGAAGAGGAAGCGATAAACTAACATGCGCCAGATTCAGAATACTATTCATGTAAACGAGGCTGCAAATAATCGTTATTTTTTAGGGGGTCACGCAAATTCTTCAAGTTCAACTTCAAACGCAAAAAAGAAGTCCAGAATAGTTCTTTCAGGTTATTTGAATAATCAAAACGCTTTTCTAACTATTCAGTTAAGAAAATTTCTGAAAAAGTACCTTTTTAGTGTTTAAGACCAATGCTTTGCCTTCACACCACATCCAATTTGTGATTTGATCCCCCCGTGCCAGATCTTACTTCTGACATCATATGCTTGTTCTGAATCGAGACTGGGTCTGTAAACATTATGGCTTTGTTTCTCCGCGTCCACAATTGATAAGTGGGTGCTGAAATATTTATTGCTTTGTTGATGTGTGATCAAAATTTGCTCATCAGATTTGTACTTGCTCATCAGATTTGTACTTCTCGCAAATCTAAAATTGTTGGTACAAGAAATTTTACGATTATTTCGTTGGTCAATGTGTGCTGTTCATATCGCATCCGATTCTTTTCAGCTTCTCTTGGCCTAAGGCAGGGATTATTTCAATTTTTATTCGTCATGTCAGCAAGTCGCACCTTTTACCTTTCACACCCAAGACCAACGATCTACGATGGTTCCATTGGCTGTATACTGAAAAGAATTATGCAATGAAGCTTTAGTCATCATAAAACAATGTTTCGTTTCGTTGCGAAGGAAATGAGGTGAAACATCATAATTCTTTTAAATTAGCCTCCTCGTTGGTCAATAAAAAATTTACGACGAAATACAGGAAAATGGCTTCAGTAATGAATAGTCCACAGATTGATAATGATAGCGTCGTTTACGAACATATTATCCCACGTTCAGTACGGCAGAGGTGGGTTAGAAGATCATCTGTTGGAAGCTTTGACCAAGACTTGTTGCCAGTGGATATTTCCTCCCAAAAGGAAATCTCTCTGGATACTGATTTAGTGTCCCATGACGCTCATATTGAAAAAGGGAGCAAAAGAAATAAAGACCAGAGTATTGAATCTGATCACATAACAGAAGAAGAAGAAATAGCTGTTTTTAATGCTTGGGGAGTTAAACTTAGACATGTAAGCAAAAGAAACAAAAGTACAGTGAATATAGAAGCTGGAGATATCACTAGAAATAAACAGGAGAAAATTGAAGTTTCAGATTTGAACTCAGTCAAAAATTCAAATGAGACACAGGCAAACATGACCGATATGAATAAACAAAGTAATTCAAGTTATTTATCACAAAACAATTCCAGAAATAAAACCTTGACGGGTACTTCACCAAAAGTTATTGAGTCATCAATGAAAATTAAAAGAGAACGCCCTAAGTCTATGCCTGTAATAAGTGCAGAAAAGATTAATGATTATAATAAAGCAACTGATAACAGACCCTCAAAGCATGCTGCCCCAAAAGCATATAAATCTCCACATGCTAAAGTTCCTTGGAAAAGACCTGATAACCTTAAACTCTCTCCTAGAAGAAGCTCTAAGGAGGATCAAATTGTAAACAAAGGTTTGGAGGACGTTAATCAAACTGATCAAACTCTGATTAAAGATGATGAAAATAAAGATAATCATTTAGAGACAAATGATAGTTCTGATGATAATTTGTTGAAAGAGAAGAAAACTGAGACTAGAACTTTGACAAGCCACAAACCCAATGTTAAAGCTGATCAACATAAGCTCATCGGGAAAGATAAAACTTCTAAAATTGTAAATTCTGGAGATAATGAAGAACTGTTATCTGTATTTCAAAGAAGAAAGTCTTTTGAAGCATCCAGTTCACAGGTAAAGGATGTGGTCAAACCAACAAATGTGAAACATTATACAAAAGCAAATGGTCATGAAGTGAAAAATGATATAAAACAAGAAATGACAAATGGAATTAAGACAAAGAGTGCTGGTTTGGAAAACCAATCAAAGACAAATGAGAAAATTGTTTCTCTTAATTCAAATGATCATAAGGGCCTCAGTGAAACTAAGGACAGAGCTAATGAAAGGTTGGCGGATTTTGGTGATGTTCATCAAATCTCCAAGCTTTCTTCAAAGAAACAGTCTTCTGAAAGTAAGTTGACTCTAAATGAACAGGATGGAAATAGTAGCCAAAAACCAGCTGACAACAAACGTACTAAAAGTAACGAACCATTAGGCAGATCATCAAATGATATGTCCAAAAAGACCAATGAACTTGGTAGTCTTGAAAAGCAACAGGAAAGTGTCAAAGCAGAGCTTATTTCAGACAGGCCTCAAGATAAACTTGAAACAAAGGCTACTCCAATTGACAAAGCTGCTAGAAGTTTAGAGATGTCAAAAAATAAAAATGATATAGAAATTTCATCTGGGGCAATATCAGTCACCACAGATAAAGGGCATAAGCGCAGGGTTGGTAAAATAGTTATTCAATCAGGTGACTTGAGGGAAAGGCAGCTTAATTTAAAGCAGAAAACTGAAGGAAAAAGAAAAGAAAATATTAGCAAAAACACATCAAAGGAGAGTGAATATGGAGGACCTCCAAAAGAGATAAAGCAGATTGTAGAGGACTCAATAACCAAGTCAGAGATAGATCAACAATGTGAAATCCCAGTGACTAATCTTGATGATATTTTTATTGCTAAAGAGCAAGAAACTGCAGACATTCCTGTCACTAACTTAGATGATATTCCTGCATCTACTGAATGCAAAAGAGAAAGGCCACAACTGAATTTAGCAAATATAGGTATTAAATCACAGACAGGAAGTAAAGAGAAAAATGCTGCTTTGCCCGCAAATACTGGAAAGCAGCATTTTTGCCCAATAAAAAAGGTTGACTATAATGAGGCACGACAGTTCATAACTCCAAAAGTCTACTTTGAAAAACCAGTTGGATTGAAGTCTGTGCTTAGTCCAAAGCAAAAGAACAAAGAGAAGGTAAGTTAAGGCAATGTTTACATTATACCATTCTGTCTTTTTCTTATCATTTTCTGCAGTTCAAAGCCTCCGTCCCAGTTTTTGCTACTTGGTTTTCAATTTGAAAACATTGGGAGGTTGGTCTTAAAGTTCCAAAACTTCCCTTAGACATTGTTTGCAACAGCATACTACTGTAATGCCACCTAGTTTTTTGACTGCAGATTTTTGGACAAATAACGTCAGACTAGTTTCTACATCAACCTCTCTAAAGTCTTCCATTTGTCAAGAAAGTGCGTTTTTTGGCGTCTGGAATCGGAAGCCCCGGCAGTATTTTCGAATTCAGAAAGGATTAAAGGACACTCCCAAATATAACCATTTCATGGTGAAATTCTATTATTAGGAAGTAAAAACAGATCATTTAAATAACAGGACTTGTAACAGGACGCTAGAAACTGTTCCTCTTTGAAGTCTACGAAATAGTCTGCGGCTCATGGGTCGGAAGAGTTTGGCCTTAAAAGACTCCTCCTATTATTCAGAAAGTTGTCGAGAAGAGCGGGCTTTCGATTTCCTCCAGAACAAAGAAGACGCAGAAAAGGGGCCCCAAAAGAACGCACCCATGCAAGTTCTCTAGTTTTCTTACTCTAATTAGAAAGTAGGAGTTTCGTCATTTCTGTGTATCATAGCAAAGACACCCCTCTCATTATGGAATACGAAAAATATTCGTTATAGCTAGTCACTCCCGCTTTATCATTACTACACTGCAATGCAATGTCAGCTACGTTTACACGATATCAGACTCGAATCAGTCTAACATGATTTATTGATGTCGGATCGGTCTTTCTATCGGAGCTTTTTCGTGGAGACGAAAATGAATACGGTTTGAAATGAATATGATTAGCTAACCGTACGAAATCGTGTAAGCCTAGCCTTAAAGTACATGAAAATTAAAAACTTTCTCAAGTTTAGCGCGGTAAAGTTTTGTGCCATTTCATTTAAAAAACAAACTTGCCTGCCTGTTTGGTTTGCATCCAATCTTTCGCGGTCTATCTATCTATCAAATGTTGTACAGAGCCAAGTTATTGAAATTACGTACAGTGTTTCTTTGTATGTTAGTAACTACGAGAGAAGGAAAGAAAAAATACAATAATTTAAGCTTTATAGTTGCAAAAAGTAATTGAATAACATATGGGTATGCAGGAGTTGAATTAACAAGCCGGGGTAACATATAGCCTGCAAGTTCCTCATAGGCGCGCCTTCGCAATGGACGGTAGAGTATGCACCCAGGCTAGGGTATTATTGCATTAACACTGAAATGGCACAATATCTACGATATGGCAAACTGCACATCCAGGAAAGGTCTGATCATGGACCTTTTCTAATCCATCCTGTTATTTCACTAAGGCCCATCCTCTCAACTCATGCATACCCTGTTGTTGAATAAATGATGCAGCAATCTTACCTCATCAGTTTTAGTGTTGTCGTTTCAGGATTGTGTAGGATCTTTGAATTTAAGCTAAAACCAATGTTGATTATACAGATATCAATGAGTTCGTGAATGGCAGAATGAAAGGAATGAGGGAAACCAACTTAGCTGGAACTTTATTTTTCTTTTTAGAAAAGGGCGAACGTTTCATTCAGTGCGAATGAGCTTGAAAAAGTTCACATGTATCCATCAGAAACTGCTGCGATGGAACTTTATGATGAGGAGAATAAAAACAATGCTGACGTCACCGTTATCAATGATGTATTCAACTCAGATTCTGCATCAGAAAACCTGTCGAGTTACACTCCCACTGGCTTTACAGATATTGCAGAAACTCTTGAACGTGAACGGGCAAAGCTGGCAGACGGTTCTAATAAAGCCTCTGCGATGGAGGATGATACTCCACAGATGAATCCTACATATGATGGTCAAGGTGATCTTTTTACTGAATCAACTGAAAGCACTGCAAGTGCGATATTGTTTTAGGTTTACAATAAAAACATGTAGCTAGATGAATAGTTGATTTTTAATTAGGTATCATATTCTGATCTCTGTTGCAAATGAGCCGTCCTCTTCAGTACTGCCATGATCAAGAAGGGGTTTATATGCCCCTATAAAATTCTTGTATTGCACTAGCAAAATAAGGTAGTGTTTAGAAAGGGGGTAATGGTAAGGGTTTAGAGGCTAAGAAACATTTCGAAAAAGGGGTTTTTTGTACGAGGACCAAGTATCGATTCAATATTTCCGCTTCATTTTTCAACAACCTGCAGCAAAATGCGCGTATTGCAACTCTGAAAATACTTTGTGCTACCGCGCGCACAACAAAATCCTCGTCCATCCAAACATTATCCTGTTGCACCGCTAGCAAATAAGGGTAAAATATGCTCTTTGCTTCGTAATCATAAATCATAAAAGCGGGAGAGAAATTATTGCTTCTCTTCGTTATTTTTTCTCCTTTTTCCCTTTACCTTTGTTTTCTCCGCGCGGCAGTTTCGACTAACGCGTATACTGTTGCGCCAGGTCAGGTACCGATGACAATCTGGTATTGTGTTTTATATTTGTCTTTTGGGTGGGATAGCTTAAACAGGATTGTTTTGGTTCAATGGAAACTCCCTAAGAACTAACAGCATACACTCGAGGGCTGCACCAACAAGTTTGGTATATTAAGAAACCCCAACATGGTAAATATCACATAATAAATATGTATTCTTCTTCAAATGCTTACTTCCTAGTTTTTAACAAAAGTTGCACACGCATTTTGCTATAAGGAACCACTTCATCACTTTATAAGGAACCAAAATGTGGAAGGCAGAAAATTTTTAAGAACTTATAGCTACTAAAGATAAACTCGCCAAGGAACGTTTCCATTTTTATTTTTTTATCACTGCAAACAATCAAGAATTTTAGGAAGCCGGTTCCATTCATTCGCAGTCAAAACTCCATTGAACTGTATGTAACGCATGTATCAAATGTTTCCTTGAGTAATTTCCATCTTTGCTCGCATACAAGTATCTCTTTATAACAATCATGGAAGTAAATATGCACTATGCAGATAGAATTAAGGAACTATTAAACAACTTTTCGTACTACAAAGTACAATTTAATCAAAAGAGGTCCAGAAAAAAGGAACTTTAGGAACGAGACCTTGAGCTAGTTTCTTCATGAAATAGAGAGCATGTACAATAGTCCAAAAAAGGAGAATCTTTCGTAGAAGGAGTACCTTCTTTAGACTATTTTAATTAATACAAGATAAATAGTTAGGATTTTACTTTGAAGATTTGGCGTTAATTTTATTTAAAAGTTACTTCTCTTGACGTCTTCGTGCACATCCTTCGTTATTTAACTTTGCACATAACAATCCTGTGGGGTAACTCCCATATGTATGGGTACATAATTTGTGAATCCGGATGTGCCATTTTTTGAGGTACCTTTTTTAGGGTGGAAAATAAATTTTGGGGTATCAAATTTGCTAAAATTGCAAACTTGGGGTATCATTTTTGCTTAGATGATCAATTTTGACAATAACTGCCAAATAAATTTCAGCTGCATAACTCTAAAAACAGACTTTTGAGTATTTCTATGTACTATATTCATATTTCTTTATGCACTTTGGGGTATACTTTTTAGAATTTTCATAAATTTTGGGGTCTACGTTTGGTTGTCGAAAGTTTTATTACGAAAATGGATCGATATGTTGGAATACACGAACCCGTCACTGATCTATTGAAGTTACTCCCCTATAAGAAACTATACATGCCCTTTTTCGAAAAACCAAGAAACTCCTATATGGATGAAGAATTAAAGAAGAATCTAAGGAACTATTTCCCCTTTTAAATTCAGCATCTTATTTAACTTATGTACTTAACGTAATACTGATGCAAAATAATTCCCCAACACTATTATACTTTGTGTCAATTTTGGAATATGCCCTTATTTTGACTGCTAAGAACATGATACTTCACATTAAACACTTATTTCTCGATGTTTCAGAAATTTCGATTTTTAAGTTAAGAAACTCTGCAAGAAACTTTTAAATATCAATTGTCCTCAAAGTTAAGAAACCATACCATATGACACGGAGCATATTCTTATAAAAAAAGATGACTGTAGCGTTTGTTTTCCAAGGGGCCAGACATTTAGTCGCTAAATCTAGAGATAAGAAAGTCCCTACGGGTAAATCCTCCAGGTTTTTTGATGCAACGTGTTTGCCCGGATTCGCATAACATAAACTTTAAGATTTTGGCATTGAAGTCTTTATGTGTCAAATTACAATAGGTTTTAAAAAGCAATAGAAGTGTGAGTTAAACTCGGGAGTGCAGAACAAACAAGTGCACAAATTCGTAAGCTATCGGTGCATGGTTTCAACAGGAGGTCCATATCACCCTTAGAAATTTTCATAATAAATTCCATAAACTTCAACTTCACATAAAGTAAGGGGAGCGTATAGGTTACTTCTTATGAAGAGGTATCTTCCGCTAAGCACTTTTTGGCATGGAAAACTCTTCGTAACAATATTTGCCATTGACAGACTCTTTTGACAAGCGCTGTTACCATCTCCACCGTTGTTACCTTCACATCCAACCAAAACATCAAAATTACCAAGCCTTTCACTGCAACACTCTGCTCTGTTTGTGATTGTTACTGAATTTACAACAGCCTGTTTGCCAAAGTCTACTTGCCACCAAGGGAGAGTTGTTGCTGCTTCCAATGTATGACTGCACGAACCCCCGTAGTAGTGAGAATTCCTATTGCCATCAACTGCCTTTGAACTTGTTTCTCTTGGGGGTGCTATTTCACTGGACTGTTGTGTTGTTTTCTGATAGGCAATATTTTGCATCGCTGAAACATCTGTTAGAAAATCAAATTTAGGTAGATTTTGCAAAACAGGCAATGCAGTTTTAAAATGTCTGTAGAGGATAATGATGCAACTAAAAATGCAAGCTTTGAAGTAGATTCTGTCTCAATACCAAAGATCGGTAGTATATCATAACGTATGCCAATGCGGAAAATGCCCTCTAGGGGAGACGGTGTGCACTTTCCCAACTTCGGAGCACCAGAAGACGCGGTTGTCCCCTGATGATAAAGTGTCTTTTCACCGTAAACCAGGGCCGTTGAGATGCAGTGCGGGTCCCGGAGTAATGTAATTGTACCGAGCCTTATGGAGGTTTTAGGGAGAAGTATTAAGAGAATGTTTGCGGGCCCCTTAAACAGCCCGGGCCCCGGACCTCTAACCCCGCTGGACCCAATCAAGCTGCAGCAGTGCTGTCTTGTTGTTACGTAATTGCTTTTACTTGCTTTGTTCGTTGAAGGCCATTAGCTACGGAACACGTTTCTACTAACTCTCTGTCTCCCAACAGTCTTGTAATAGAGAGGTTGTTAGGTACAAAATGTTAAGCAATTTTAAAGCAACTCTGAGAGCTCAAATGTAAAAAAATTTAAGCAACTTTGAAGACTAACAAAGGTCCAGTTGCTTATCAAAAAGTGCATCGGAACAAAGTGAATCATTTTTGAAAGAGTGTTGCAGCATGACATTAGCGTTCGTGCAGACTCTATTATGTAGTGCTTTCTATGGAGAGCAGCATACGAGTACAGCATCTATCGGGGGCTACATAATAGTCTGCATGCCGGCTACATGACATAAGATAATCACAATTTTTAAAAAACTTACCGATGCATCGATACCCTTGAGGTTGAACGTCATCATCAATGCATTGCTGCGTGCCAGGACAGAGTTTCTTTCCACTCCTGTTGCAGACAGTTGGTCGCTAAAAAAGATAACAGTAATTCACCCGCTGTAATCGTTACAACAGAGCTAGACATCAGAAACAGGCCAAAATTAGTTCTAAATAGCTGTGTTCACACACAGGAAAACGTTAAGGTTGCGAGGCCATCGACCGGAGGAAGGTCAATCACCCTAAAAGAAAACCTAATGCCATGCCTAAGACACTCCTGTTTTTCATTGTTAAGTGAGGAAGTTTGGCAGCTAGGCGTATTTTTTGTTCGGAGGAAGGTCGAACAATATTCTGGACTCTGGTTATGTTGAATCGTTAAATATTAACCTAAATGTGGGACGACATTAGACATTCAGCAAAGCTAAGTTAGGTATTGGAATTTTGTTCGTAGCGATAAGCGTACAAGAAGAATATGTCTTTACAATACAATGTGCCAAAGGATCTAGCCAAACATAGCTCTCGACGAGAGCTATATCTGCAATGTAGCTTTGAAGAAACTGAATGTAGAAATTTGTTTGTTGTCTACATTTATTGTCTGAGCGCAGGTGGAAAACCAGATATATGAGTCCCTTGCTTAACTTTGTATTCCTTTCATTATCGCTACATGCTTCTTCTGAGTTTTTTATCAGACATTAATTAGGTCTCGTACACATGCAAATTTTCCGGGAATAGAACTTTACAAGACACATTCAACTGTAGATTAGGTTGTTTATCATAAACTGGTAAAGAAAAAGACTTTGACTTTTTTTTTATCTTCAGGCCGATTGGTAGCTAACATTGTAAATTTTTAAATAAATAATTGAAGAATATTTTAGGCTCAAAGTCGAAAAAGCTTAAGAATAATGGAGTTTCGGCAAAAATAAGGTAATTCTTATAAAAAAATGTGTAATTTCTTATGCTTTATGAAAACTCACTTTCAAGTCATAAAATTTCCATCCATTGGTGAGTGCCAACTGTCCGTGATGACTCCCAAACTGAAATGACAATATTTCGCATATGACAGAATTCTGTTTCTCTTCTTTAGTATTGACTCCATTGCAGCCATTAATTCGGAAGCATCTTTGGATACAGTTGGCATCATTCCACGTTTTAAGAACCTTGATTTTGGTTGCCTCCAGTTCGGCATTCATCAGTGGTTCGTTGACAACTCTTGCAATTCTGCTACATGTTTGGCTAGTTACTAAAGGAAGACACAGAAAATAAGCGACTAGGCTTATTTTTAGAAACCTTTGATTCAGCCTCATCTTTTCTGCATCAAAGTTAGAGGTACATTTTGTCTACTTCATTCAGTCACGCTTGTAGCTTCACCCTCTAGCGCAGTGACGTGCCTTTTAAACCTTAAACGAAGTAGATGCGCAATATTTGGTAAACCACGAAAGCCACCTGTTATAATTAATAATAGAATCCTCTAGCCCAGTCCCTGTCATGTAATTGGTTTGGCAATTAATGGTTTTAGTTTCAGGGTTTATTTAAAGGAGTATTCATCAGTGCACAAGAACGCGTAAAATATAATTTGGGAGGCAAAAAATTGGCTTCGCTTGCCCTCTAATTCTGCATTACTGCGACCTGGAATTAAGAGTTTCTCTAAAGCATCTTTCATTCAATCAACATCTTCCCCACCTGATTATATAAACCCTCTTTGCTAATTAGATGCTAAATGAATATCGTAGCCCCAGCTTATTCCACCCCAAACAAATAGGAATTCCAGTGTAATTAATATTAAAGCTGCACTGCAAGTTCTTCTTGGGAGAGTCTATGAATTATATCGTATTTGCAACTAACGCCATCGAAAGATCACTCCATCCCCTGCAGAAGAGGGCTTGAATTAAACAGTTAAATTTCTTTTGATTCTGATAACCTCTTTCTCAGGTATAGCGATCTAGTCAGAATGTTGTTTCTAAAACTTCTTGCGAGCAACAAGGTTGAGTCGCAAGATAAAGGTTACAATTCCAATTGCAGTGAACATTCGAATGACTGATGGAGTATTATATTTTTCTAAATTTTTGTAACTTTGGCCTTGAGTAGCTCCTAGCTATTACCATGTAAAAGCCAACTTTAAACAAATTGATTATTATTATTTTCTATGTGAATGTGCTTAAGATGAAATAGATGTGCTCAACACAAGTGCAAAAAAGGAATCATTGTTTCTTTTTAAAGAAAGTAAGCAACTCCTTTATCACTGGCCCCCTTAACGATCTTCATAATAAGTCCCATAAACTTCAACTTCACATAAACTTAGAGCAGAGAAAAGTTTGCTGCGTATGAAGAGGTATCTTCCAATCAGCATGTTTGGGCATTGAAAACTCTTCGTTACGATGTTCGCCATCGACTGACTCTCTTGACAAGCATTGTTACCATCTCCACCATTAGCTTCATTTCCAACCAAAATATCAAAATCACCAAGCCTTCCACTGCAACAATCTGCTCTGTTTGTGATTGTTACTGAATATACAACAGCCTGTTTGCCAAAGTCTACTCGCCACCAAGGGAGGGCTGTTACTGTTCCTCCGAAAGTATGACTGCATGAACCAGCATTGTAATTAGGATTCCTGTTTCCATCAACTGCTTTTGAGCTTGTGTCATATGCTCCGAAGTTACTGGACTGTATTGTTGTTTTCTTGTAAGCGATATTTTCCAAATCTGGATATTAAGTAATAAAACGCAAATCTCAGTTACTTGTAGTAATTTTAATTTTATGTTTGTTTAATGCTCGTCTTAACAGTAGTGGCACACTACACGTTTTTCTTATAAGGAACACCTTTATAAGGAACTCGAGGCTGAAAATTCCCAAAAAATTAAGGAACTTTAAGGAACTGTCGAGGCTTGGATGAAAAACTAAGAAACTCTTTTTTTAAGAACAAGATGGTTTGTACGAAAAAGGAACAGAAGTACAATGTATTTCCCATCGTTCTTTCCCAAAAGGCTCCATTTATACTTAAAATTCAAAATCAAGAATAGTTTATATGAATTTGCTGTAAAAATTAGTATTGATACATATTCCACGACAAGGAACAGTATAAGGAACTTTCAGCCTCATTTTGTTGAAAGACTAAGGAACTCCAGCCTCAACTCAGACCAAAGATTCCTTATTAAAAAACGTGTAACCACATTCACACTAACATAAAGCGAGCTGAATTCTAAGATAAAGAAAGCCCAGGGGTTAGTGATCTCCTTTTTACACGGAGGGGTGCCTATGGCGGGCCAAATTCTTACCAAAAAATGTAGATTCACCGAAAATTTTGGACCAAAAAATATTGGTGTCATGAGTTATCTCCTCCCAAAATATGGACGCCAATTTGTATGGAAAGATGAGAGGGATGGGTTGCCGTTGTTGTCATATTTTTGCCAAAAAACTGAATAACTTCGATCAAACATAAAGATCCATCCCAAAAAATGGCAGATCTGAAAAGTATCTATACAAAATGCAGGAAGGTCTACACGTTAAAAATTCTAGACCGAAAAAATGGCTTTCAAGCAAAAATTCAGACCCATAACGTGGCACGCACACCCCTGTGTTAAAATGTGGGCACAACCCCCATCCCTAGGGAGAGATACTTCAAGAGAAAGGGATGATAAGAAATATGTTTGAAATATCGCAAGGGGTGTGGGATATTCGGGGCTTCTTTTGAAATAAAAGTTAGCTGAATTGGATTTCACTATTCCACACAAAATATAAGCTTTATAAACTAACAAAAGCAAAATCGCAGCAATAAATATGCGCCATCTACACGCTTTTTTATAAGGGCCCTACCTCAAGGACTAGTTCTTAAAGTTCTTTATTTTTTTACCTCTTTTGAGGCAATTGTAGTTCAAAAAGTTCCTTAATAGTTCCTTGATTTCAACTGTACCTACAGTGGTCTTAACAATAAAAGAGAGACAGTTGCATGTGAGCCACATGTAAGCAAAGCTCGAGACTACTCAAGGAAACATTTGATACATGCTTAACGTACAATTTATGTGGTTTTCGACTGCAAATGAATGGAACCGGCTTTATAATTCTTGATTATTTACAATAATAAAAGCATTCAACATTGAAAAGTTCCTTAATGATTTTCTCTTTAGTAGTATAAGTTCTTTAATTTTCGGGCTTTCTACATGTAGGTTCCTTATAAAGAGGTTCTTTATTAAAAAAGCGTGTACCTTATGAACAACTCACCCACGCAGCGATATCCTTGAGGTTGAACGGCATCATCAATGCAACGTTGTGCACCTCGACAAAGTTGCTGTCCACTCTGATCACAAATTGATGGTTGCTAAAAATACAGAAGTTTCTACTGTAATTTTCTGCATGCACACTAAATGATGGTAAACTAAAGTTAACTTGAGTAAATTATAGTAAACTACCGTTTACTATCGTAAATTGTTTGGAAACTATTGTTAACTATCGTATACTACTGTAATTTTAAACTATTATTCAATTATAACTGTTGACAGAGTGAAGTACACACAATTATCTTCATCGAATGGACACAGTAATTTTATGAGTTCAGGTGGTCAAACAAGGAGTTTTCCTACTTCTTAGGCTCTTAGTTCATTGTACATATTATTTTCTGTAAGCTTTAATTTTTTGTGGCAAGAGCGACATTTTCAAGTGCTTTTATAAAGAAAATACTTTCTGTAAATAACTTACTTTTAAATCATAAAATTTCCATCCATCTTTGGCGACCATCTTTCCATGATCACTTGTCGACTCAAACGACAATATTTCGCATATGACAGAATTCTCTTTCTCTTCTTTAGTATTGACTCCATTGCAGCCATTTATCCGAAAGCATCTTTGGATACAGTTAGCATCATTCCACGTTTTAAGAACCTTGATCTTGGTTGCTTCCAATTTCGCATTCACCATTGGTTCTCGAACCTCTCTTGCAATTCTGTTACATGTTTGGCTAATCACTAACGGAACGGAAAGCAAATAAGCGACAAGGCTCGTTTCAAGAAATCTGCTCGTCCAAATCATCTTCCTAAATGAAGATCCACAACTAGTGATAGTCTTTTTCGTTTGTTGTTCATCAGCCCTCCATCCAGCTAGCAAAAATGCGTTTTACATGAACATGTGTTGGTTTTTAAATTAATAAAAAAACAGCTGCACACATCTGACCAACAGAAAAACAGCGATCATAAAGTTGAGCCTCGGCCCTCAAGACGTCATCATTTTCCGCGCTGGGGGTCGTCAGAATCCTCATCGGCTCTCTTGTGAGGTTTGAGATACCTTCAGAATAGTTGCTTAGCCCAGCATCCCCGTATTGTACGCAGTCGAAGAGATATGAAACAAAATGAGACATACTTTAAGTTCAGCGAAAAATCGCCACGTCTTTGGTGATTGTCGGTAAAACTCAGCAACTACGATTCTCAATAGAAAGATCCAATGGAAGGCTTGCAGAGACAATCGAGACTAACAGAACAAAGAATAGAAAAGAGAAGTGGCTACCCATCAATACAATATACAGCCGCATTCTGCTTTCAAACTATAAGCCAATCGCTAACCCGACTATCATCATCCGAATACTTTCTTTCATTCACTCTTAATAGTCAAAACACCTTGTTAGCATCGTGAAGGGGTTTCTAAATCTTCCAAGGAGGCTCGAGCCCATATGCCTCCCTATACCTAAGTCCGTGACGTAGAAATAATTTGACGAGGAAAGACTGCCTACAGAGTATACCCACTTTTTATTTTATAAAAAACCTAGCTCAAGGAAAAGTTCCAATCGTTACTTATTTATGGACCTCTTTTGATTAAATATAAGTACCAAGGGTTTCTCAATAGTTCCTTAATTTTAATTACATATTTAGTGTCATGAATATTATAAAAGACATTTGTATGTGAGCAAAGCTGGAAACTGCTCATGGGAAAGCTTAATAGATGCGTAACATACAATGTATGTAATTTGTCTGCAAATGTATGGAACCGGCTTCCTAACTCTTGTTTGCAATAAAAAAATATTCAAAATTGAGAAGTTCCTTAGCGATTTAATCTTTAGTAGTAAAGGTTCTTTAAATTTTTCGACCTTCAACAAATAGGTTCCTTATTAAGAGGTCTCTTATACAAAAACCGCGTACATGTACAATCAAACCAAAAACAGTTGAAATAAGAAGTTTTGTGTTTACCAAGCTACAAAACGCCGAAGGCAAATATAACTTATACCGACAAATACATTATGTAATGAAACTATTAAATATTCAGTTCTTTACATTTATTCAATAAAAAAGGGGATAAGTATGAAATGACTAAACAAATGGCTGGCATTTATTTTGTTAAATGTATATCTCTAGCACGAAAGGATTCTGAATTACGCAGTGTTGCTTCAGCTGTGTCCTGTGTACAAATTGTTAAAACTATACTACTATACGTCACTTCTAAATAGTCCAGAACTAAAAAAAAAGAATCCATTTCCTATCGAATATGCCGATGCCCTTTTCGCTAGTTCTCCCGGGGGGTAACTTCAATAGATCTGTGACAGGGGCGTGCCATTTTCCTAATAAAATTTTGACCCCAAAAATGAAAATTATAAAAGGTATACCCCCACAGTTCACAAAGAAATATGAATGTAATACATAGAAATACTCAAAAGTCTTTTTCTAGAATTATACAGCTGAAATTTACTTGGCAGTTGTTGTGACTTTTGTTGTTGTGACCTCAAAAATGGCACATCCCGTACCCATACATATGGGAGTTACCCCCGGAGGCTAGTTCTTTGTTGATCACTCAATATTCTAAGATGTAGCTACTACACAACTATGAAACAGAGGATTGGACACAATGAAGTTGGGCACATGCTTGAGCGGCATGAGCTAACAAATACTCGAGTTCCTTTGATTCAAAAACCACATGTCAGTTTTTATAATGCACCGAAAAGCAAAAACAAATTAAGTGTTACCTACCGTCATTTTCCCGTCGCAGATCCATTCTTCCCTTGCAATGGCTCAGCAGCTTCGTAGTTCGTAGTTCGTATAGTTCATTACTAGCTAATCAACATTAGGCCAGTTTATATTATGTTATTTACATCAAACTTACCTTTTAAACTCTAACTCCCTTACCTTGCTAAACTTGCACCCTTACCATGCATCCTTGCCTACCGGGGGCCTACAGTAGTATACTTCAAAAGCTCCAACGGGCAGTGATGCCTATTTCCTATACCCATTGCAGTGTTCATTATGCCTGTGCAGCTACTGGAAAAGAGAAAAAAGGTAATTTAGACAGGCAGTAACAGGCAAAAAAGCAAGGAAATCGACCGATTGAAATCTTGAAAAGCCTTCAAATTGAAGTTCTTCAGTAGAATGTGTGCAGCTTTCAGAGTGATTCAACAGCTTAAGGATTATTGTAAAGGACTATTTGGCCCAGCTTCTAGCACAAGCGATTCTAGGTTGTTTTAGCAACACGACGCGACCGAATATAAGAACACCGTCTAAGTCAAGAAGGTACCAAAGCGTTTTGCTCATAATTTTTTTATTTTGCATTAAAGGGTAACGACGCCTACATATCGACCAGCGTATGGAGCCTAAGTAAGCTTATTACACGAGTGGTAATATTCACAAACAACAACCAACAATTACCCGAACAACCACAACAACGGGTTGCTGTTTGCTTCATGGTACACTGAGGTTTCCACTCTGAGGAAACAGCAGTATGTTGTTGTGGTTGTTAGAAGCTGTTTCCAGAAGCGTGGGAGGATGGTAATAAGTCTAGAGCCTAAGTATTCGGCTTGAAACCTGGATGAGCTTGAGCCCGCGGTTTTCGTTCGCAGTTATAGGTCCAACAAAAATGGTGAAATACAACATTAATCGCACTTTCTAGCCTGTTATGCATCGTTTTGCAGCGAAATTCGCTGTTGCGGCTCCGAAAACAACGCAAAACTTCAGCCTTTTCATCGGAGCATAAAACAACAAAGATGACGATGTCGTTAGAACGTCAAATGTCAAAACGCGGGAAAATAACTAATTCCCAGATTCTTTGTTTGCTCGTGGCATAAGTGTTTCTTTACTTGTCGCCTGCTTTCGCTCACAAACGCATAGCGCATCTTTTGACATTTCCTTGCTGATAAGTGATAAGTACTGGCTTTTGCTTTATCTCTCGCGCCAGCAGCCTTGTTCACATGACTTTACCACCTTTAATTAAACGAAGAGCAAAATCTGTTGCCTCTAGCGTATATTTGGACGCCTTGTTAGTCTTGAGGTGTAAAAAGCAGCATTTCTTTTAAGACCTCAAACCAAGCGGATTTCTCAAAATTACAGAGCTTTAATTTTTCATGGTTGAAATCTTGTGGAAAATTTAATTATTTGAAAAGCTGCCTGAGTTTGCAACAAATTCTATAGATAGTATTTGGAACATATATCATTGAAGCAAATTCTGCAACTGGGATCTGGAACAGAGGAAATAACACTTAAGTAAGATTTACTGTTTTTCAAATAATTAATTTCAAATCTCTATGAACTCATTTTAAACCTTTTCTCTAATAAGATGAAGTTGACGGTGAACAGGGAGTTTTTTAAGAAAAATTTAGAAATGCACACTAATAGGTGCAGAAAGTAAAATTTACGAAGGTTGACGTAAATATAACTCAATGCACTCAAGTAGGGGGTATGGGTCATGCAATCCAAGAAAATTTTGCATTTTATGGGTCTGGGATTGCTCTGGTGGTCATTTCGTAATCAGAATATGCTAAATCTAACTATGAGACAAAGCCAGTTTGCCGACTAAAGCAAAAATATACCGTTGATTAATTGGTATAGGGCAACACAGTAGTATAGTAGTACAGTAGTATAGTAGTATACAGTAGCATGCGTAATATAGACTGCCGGTCATTTAGTTTTCACTTAGGCCTGACCGGCTGCCGGTCCAATAGTCACTGCGTTAAAATAATGTGAATTATGTTTTTATGCCAATTTCTGCAAGATGTATCTAGAACTGACCAAAAATTTTTAGAACTGCACATTTTGTGTACAACTGCACGTTAAAAATACCCTGACAGTGAATTGGTGTATTTAGCGCCAGTACCTAGGATCTCAGTAGTAAGTTAACTAATCGAGATCTCGACCTTGGCTGTGATGCTACCGTTGCCGATCGTCGATTTGGCTCGAACCCCGACCTTGACGCTTCTTGTCATGCTATCCTATTCAACTCGTTTATTATAAAAAAATGGTACAATAGGCAATCGTCCAAGGGTCAAAAAAAGTGAATTCAAATGGTGAATTAGAAAAGTTTCATTTTGGGTTGGAAGCTAAGAAACTCTTGAAAATATCTTAAAGAGCCAAAACCTAGAACCTACTAGTGGACAAAAGTTTCTTGGAAAACATGAGAGTACAAGCAGAAATGCTTGTGTGAATCAGGGGCCACACCAGCCGCTAAAAAGTGGGTGGACCAGCGAGCAAAGCGAGCGAGGAATATTGGCGGTCTGGGGGCTTGCCTATTACTTTGCTCTAGTTGTGTTTAGGTCTTATACGTAAAAAAAGGCCTAGCTATCACTCCTATTTCATTATAGCTAAGACTCTTGCACCTCACAGACTCATGACCACAGGACCACTGACCGCTAGCTTATCTTATCTCTGCCTCTTCACTTGTCTTGGCTCTCTGTCTTTCTATCGCCTTATTCTCTTTACCCCCATTATGACTTATTATTATTATCATTTTAATTTAATCATCATTTAACTATGATGATGATTATTATTAACTACCCCATTATTACCATCACCTGCACATCTTCCACACAATAACGTAATGATCAATCAGATTTCACTGACCATAATTCTGCAATTAATTATATTCGTTAATCATAGTTTTCATTCGTTTCTCTTGCGATGCGCTGTTCTGCTTACATTTTATTTCCTATTTTTTATGTGTGCACTTTTTACTTTTTTATTTTAACATTGTTTGTAACTGTGTTATGTGCAATTTGAGTAAATGAAATGAAAAATATGGCTATTTATTTCAGTTTTAGGAGGCTTAAAAGAAGAATGATGGTGAACGTTATGAAAATATTAATCATGATAAATTGTATTTACGCATCTTCAGTCAAGCCGTCAATGGTTTTAGGTGGGTTCAAAAAATTACTATTTTAAAGTAGACATAATGTTTGAACAGAGATATGAATAAGCAATTAAATATTTAGAAGTTGAGGAAAATATGTCATTTGTAAATAAAAAACATATTTCTAGTCAGTCTGCAAAGATCTACAATCTAGGACAAAATACTTGGAACAAGGCTTTTTCCCAAGGAATATGGCCTATTCCATTGATTTTCTACTCCCAGAACTCCAATTCTTCCCCCTTTTACCCCCAAAGCAATGTTGGTAGTAGAGCAAGAAAATTTTTGTTCGAAACAACATTGTTACGGAGGAGAAGGAGTGTCACGATTGCAGCACAAATCAATGTTATATTCAATTCCAGCAATTCTCATTTCAAAAGTGGATTGAGACCTTTTTCTGCCTCTCCTTTCTTCTGATGACTGCCGAGAGATCGAAAAAGCCAATTTTGCGGGCAAATCTCCGGCAAATGGGAGGATTAATTGCTTCGAAATCAACTTCTCTAGTCTTCCGTTTTTGAAGATAGTGCTTCTTGGCGTTTTGAATTGGAAGCCTCTAAGTCTTCCTTTTTCTGTCTTTTACGTATGTCCATAAAGGACATATTAGGAAAGTGGTTTTCGCCAGAAGAAATTGTTGCGCAAATGTTTAACTTTATATCGCATAGCAACAACCTGCACGCATACCAATAGAAATACTGTATTTATAGCCAATCAGAGTTTGCGAAATTTGCAGGTGCCTAATTGCCGTTCCTCGCCGCTAATTAATTTTCTGAAAAATTTCAAACCCCTTGCGCTTATCAGGACCCCCCCCGCTTATTAAGATTTACATCAATTTTTGTGTCTACGATTTAACTTGTTTCACTGAGACCTTCTTTGTATGAAACTTCACTTCTACAATCTATTTGTTGGTTAATACTATTGATGTCCATGGTAATAAGTATGTACTATAGCGCCAGTCGCACTGCATTTCTGCAGTTTTCTGAAAAGAACCCCCCGTTTATTCCGACCCTCCCCGAAAATTAGATCTTGGCTGGAGTTCCAAACCCCCCCCCCCCCCCCAGCAATTAGGCACCTAAGAGTAGTTGAAATTAAAAAAGCACTTGCAGGCCTTGGAATGAACTTCACAGATTCAAATTTTCGTTTGCAGATGCGAAATACAAAGAAAGTGATTACGAATCCAAGATCCATAAAGACATTCTCAAGGGTTATGAAAAAGATGTGCATCCAGTTATGGAAGAAAATTCAGCACGTGTGATTTTTGTTACATTTGATGTGCAATTGATTCGAATATTGGAAATTGTAAGAATCAAACTTTTAATTGAAATTTGTTAGGCTGCCGGTACACGGAAATTCTTTTTGACACCAGGTTTGCACACGGACTTGCAACAAAGAACGTTGCTGCAAGCGCGTGAGAGCGGTTTTACGGTTTTTCTTTTTAAAAGTATACCCAGGGTATAAAAAGTACGGTTTTACGGGTTTAAGGAAAACATGTACGCCTGTACGGTTTTTGGCTAAAATCTTTGCGGTTTTACAGTTTTTTGACCCTCCCTATGAGCCCCTCTTATAGGGCTAAGGCCCTTGCCAAACGATCAAACATTGTCGGTCCAACATTTGAGATTTGCTTGTCAAGCAAAATGTTTGACTATTTGGCCACGTCGACAAACATTCCTAGTCCAACATTTTTTGTTTGCGTCAAGCCAAAAAACTGTTTCTGTACTTTTTCAAAAAAATCACGCCATAAATTTTGTTACTTTTGTTTCTAAGCAATAATTTTAGACGTGGCAAAACGGTCAAAAACATTTGTTGTAAAGCGAATTTAAAACGTTGGACCAACGATGTTTGAAAGGTTGACCAGGGCCTACAAACATTTTAAGCCTGTTTGATATATAATTGCAGTTTGCAGTCGCTTTCCTTTGGCTCGTTTATATCAATGACTCAAGCGACTCCAACGAACGATTGCAGCGTCCTAAGATATAAACCACGCCATATAAACCAAGCTCGAGAAAGCATTTGTTTCTTGGTCGTATTTTCGCAATCGTCTTGTGTCACTGAAACATGACTTTCAGCGTGGTAAAAAACGCAGGGAAATAAAATAAAAGGGCATTAATATGTGATAAGTAATAGTAAAATGTTTCAAAAATCGTAATTCATTGGAAGTCAATAATGAGGCAGAGCACGACAGCTTGAAACAATGATACAAAATAGCATTTTTTGGTTCAACCTGCATCAACAGAGGCAGTTTTCACAATACACGTTTAGAAAATTCGAGTGGCTCTAGGTACGGGAGAACAGAAGCAGATACCAAAGTTTGCCGCTCTTGTTACCGTCTTGAGTTGCCGTCCTGTTTCGTGTTACAAATGGGTTAACGTTCGTTTTTAGATCAAAGAAAGCTTCAGGGTTTTAAGCATTAGCATTCGTAACTCCCGTACCTTTTGCTATCGTATTCGTAACAACAACCATAAGAAAATGCCATTTCAATTACGTTGTTATGTCTCACTTACCTTTTAAATTTTGATTTCTTCGACCTGCTCTATTCTTGACTTTGGGCGTCGCTGGCAATTCATATAGGCACCCAGTGTATCGCAGTGTCCAATGGAATGTATTTACTCGAAGTACAAAAAGTAATACTGACAGTCACACGCAGTACCTGCTACCACTGGTGTGAACGCAATGTATATGGACTAAAACGTAAGACAATCTTCAATACTATAGTTGTGCAGTTTTCGGCGTGATTCAGTGCCCTAGGGATTTATCGTCAATAACAATTTTTGCACCAATCTCTTGCGGAGCAATATTTATATTAGCATTTCATTCAATTTTGCATTGATCAACGCCCAAACCTGCATGCTGATTTTACAAAGTCCCAAATACCAGATTAAATTTGCGAACGGGAAATTTTTAAGGATTTTTTTCTGCTCCACGTGCGTGACGCATCAATTTCATGGAAGAAATCACAATGCCAATCAAAAGATGCCTTATTCCTAATCGTTTGCTCAAGAATTGCAATATTTATGGAAAATATCTCCTTCATTTGTTACACATGAAAGTTGCTCTTCACATATTTGATTTTTCGGCATTTTTCTTTACAGAATGAGCGTTCCCAGCTGATTAAAGTCTATCTATGGGTGAATCAGGTAAAAGGCATTTAGGGTGGGTTCATTTGGGACCCTCTGTGTATTATTATTTCTGGAGACTCGCGAGAGATCAAAAGCCCGTTCATTTGAACGACTCTCGAGAGAATCGGAGACTTTGCAGTCTCTTAACTGTCCTAACTCTATAGCTGGAAGATTTCGCATACTTCGCAGAGAAATTGTTTCCAAATCAGCTTCTCAAAAGTGTTTTAGGCTTGTACTGCTTAAAGTGTTGGTACTTTATCTCTTCTGAATTCTGAATATGTAGACTTGGGAGGCTTCCGATTCCTGCCGCCAAAAGCACTTTCTTGGAAAATGGAAGAGTCGACCTCGTCCCCAGGCCCCAAATCGAGTTTCCTCGAATCTCAACCGTCAAATCGATTTTGGCCCTGGTGCCAGCCACAAAATCTGCCAAAATACTGGCAAGTTTGGCCTAGGCATCAAAACAAGATGTAGATTCCGAAAGCAGATGTTCTTAGAAAGGAAATGCAAAGAACTTCATCGATAACTGTCAGGCAAGATACAATATCTCGTGTAGCATCATTTTTTGGTTTTTATACGTGTTTTTCACATAGTTTTCGGCCTATTTTGGTGTGAAATTTTGTAGAAACTGTGACGTCACTCAAAATTTCTATTGTTTGAACAGCCAATGAAATTGCGACTAGACAAGGCCGATACAAGGGTCGAATATGGACAGCGGAGTTTCACGTAGAGGCCTATTCACCCTGGGGACGAGGTTGTGGAAGAGTAAAGAAGTCGATTTGGAAACAATTTCTCTGCGAAATGTTCCAGCTCTGGCAGGAGAGCTTGGAGCCTTCTAAGTCTCTACTTTTCCCGGGGGTTGTCCAGGAGAAAGGGCTTTCGATCCCTCGGAAGTCTTAAGGAAAAGGAAGACGCAGAAAAAGGTCCCAAAAGAACGCACCCGAAAACAATGCTTTGTTTCAAGATACAGTTCTTTCCCATGAAATGCAACAAAATTCTTGGCCCATTTTGATTTCCAGCCACAACTAATTGAATTCCTCTTTTCAAAAATCTAGTATTGGAAAAACCCACTACTGAGATGGAATCCACGCGATTATCACAATATAACATCGATCTATGTTGCACCAGAAAAGGTTTGGGTACCAGATATTGTCTTGTACAACAGGTAAAGTTTTAAAAAATGTTCATTAGCTGCGGATATATGAACATGCAAGAGATCGACTGTGACTCCGCCAAAACGATCAAACATTATTAGTCAAACCTCTAAAATTCGCTTGCCAAACAATGTGAATTTCAGATCTTCGCAAAAATTTCTCGTCAAACATAGTTTGCTTGTGACAAGCAGAAAATATAAGCCCTGGCCAAACTATCAAACATTGTTTGTCAAACATTTGAAATTTGCTCATCAAACAACTAACAAACAGAGCGAGACAAGCATGAATAAGCAGATTTTGTTTCGTAATGCTCTAAAAAAGTATTCAAAGCATTTTTTGATTAATGCAAGAAAGAATGTTTGCCTTTTTGCCTAGCAATGTTTAGCGTTTTGGCCAAACAATAAAACATTTTGCTTGAGAAGCAAATGTTCGATATTTCTTAAACAACCTTTGATTATTTGGTCAGGGCCTTGTTGAAGTTTTTGGAAATAATTCTGCTTGTCTACAGTAGCGTAGCCTAGGGTGGGGACATGGGGGCAGTCGCCCCCCAAATCATCGCCAAGATAGTGTTTATTTGTAGGCTAAATCTGATGTAAAAGTGTCGCAGGGTACAACTTTGTAATTTGTTCTTAAAACAACGCAGTAATCTTACTTGCCAACGCCCGTATGTCCCTCAAGTGGTGGATGTCTGGCTATGACACTGCTTGTCAAGTAATGTTTTGCGATCCTGGCATAAGATAAAACATTGCTTCTTAAGAAAAATCTCAGATAAGAATTTTCTCACGAACGCTTTGATAAAAATTGCTTCTTGTAACAATTTACTGTTGTCCTTATAGTATTGACGAAGATGGTCAGTTCAGTGGTGGTGCTGATGTATACAGGCACAAAATACAAATAAAACACGATGGAAGTCATTCCTGGCTGAATCCAGTTGCTTTTCAAAGCATTTGCACCATTGATGTTAGTTACTTTCCATTCGATGATCAACAGTGCCAGCTGAAATTCGGATCGTGGGCACACGACTCTTCTATGATTGACTTGGCACCGCCGAAAAATTTGTCAACACATAATTCGTATTATATAAAGAATGGCGAATGGGAACTTTTGGGTGAGTTTTTCAGTGCGACTTATATCGTTTTAACAAGACAGTTTTTTAACTGTGGCAGCACTTAGAACAAAAAGCGTTGCACAACCAGATGAGTGCCAACAAGGACGTATGGTATGGATAAACCACTGGAGCCCTAGCCTTTTTGCTTCTTGAGCACTGGGGCCCATAGTTTTAGTACAATAGGGTACATCACGGAGGAGCAAGTGTGAAGCACTAAAGCCACAGCCTTCAAGGCCACGATTTACCATGGTGCAAAGCACACGGAAAATAATTCATGTTGTTAGTGTTTACAAGTAAACTAAAGGTCCTACCGACTGTACCCAACCAAGTACCCCCAGTGCCGATACACGTCCGAAAATACGTGCTAAGTGCCCGCACAAGGAAACAAATGTGCGGCAAGAAAAGTAACAAATCTTGAACCTTTCTGTATATATAAATGCATGTCCTTGTAGCCGGCGTAGTGTTAACGGGGTCATATCTCAAATTCCCGCCTTTGATATCATTCCCCATGGCGAATAAAGATTAGTGAGGAATAGCTGTATCGCAATTTTCAACAGTCAACCTTGAATTTGCAAGTTTGTAGTTCAGTAATACTTGAACCGATAGATTATGATAATTTTCGATGGGCAATTCATTCCTTGAATTCTCGTACACCCTCAGCTGGAATCTCATTAGGAATCTCAATAGGAATCTCGTACACCTTTTCCACAAGCAAAATGCCCCTCGATAATTTTCATTGGGCTAAAATCTACTTTCAAATTTTCCAGGTCTTCAAATCAAGCGAAATGCACAGAAATACCAATGCTGCAAAATGCCATTTATCGACTTGACACTGACAATAACAGTTAGAAGACAAGCAATCAGCTATCAAATGACACTGATCATCCCTTGTGCCTTGCTATCATCTTTAGTCTACCTCGGATTCATCCTGCCGCCAGAGTCGGGAGAGAGGGTCGGTTTAAGTATAACGGTTCTTCTAGCGGTGACAGTTTTCCAGGAAATGACAAGTCGAATGATGCCAGCGTTTGATTTTCCTTTTCTCGCGCAGTATTATCTAGCGACGATTTTCCAGACGGCTTTCTCGTTGATTGTGACGACTGTTATCCTGAATGTTTATCACCGCAGCGAACGCGAGATGCCGCGTATTGTCAAGCTGATTCTGCTGGAATGGATGCATCCAGTGCTGTTTTGTTTGAGCAAAAAACCGGAAGATCAAGAGCGGAAAACAAGCAGACAGGAGAATCAACCAAAACAGTCCCGCAAATCAAGAAAAATCAGCTTCCAGGAAAGTTTGAATAACAACGAAAACTCAATAAAGTCGACGCTTTTGGAAAACGAAGAAAAATCTATCAAGGAGGATTTTGACATCATCAAATCACAGGTGAACCATATACGAAAACTATCTCAGCAGCATACGCATCTTGAAGCTAACGTGCCGCGCAAGACATCAGAAGTTACGATCGCAATAACCGAGCCAGATGGCAAACGGCAGAGTGTCGATCAAGACTGGGATTTTACGTTTCAGTGTGACCAGCCTGGTATAAGCGATAAGAGCTGCAGCTCACCGGATATCAGCCGAAACAAGCGCAAAAACGAAACAGCACGACTAAGCTGCAATCTCGAGCACGAAAGGCCCTCAGCAAATCTAGACGCGCCAACTTGTACTACTAGCAACGAGACGAATAACAAGTTCCTCACGAGCGCATTCAAGGCCATTGATCCCAACGAATCTAAACGAAAGACCGATTCTTGGTTCGGTCGCACAAAACAGCGTTTATCCTCAAAGACCGGCAGCGAAACACGATTTGCAATCGGAGAGTCCCTGCGAAACTCGGCGTTCGTCCTTCTTGGAGAAAAAGCAGCCGATCAAACGAATAAGCAATACGTCAAAAAGACGACTCAAGAACGCGAGAGGATAAAACAGCAAAGGCAGCGAGATTGGAATATTGCAGCGAGAGTTCTTGATCGATTTTTTCTTATTTTGTTCATCATAACTTCGAATACTTTGATTTTTGTGATATTCTTCAGAGCTCCAAGATTCGGCTTGACTCAAAATTGAATTGGAAAGTAGAAGCGATTATTTGCTTGAGTTTTAAACAGCATCTTGATGTTTATGAATTAATCTTGTGTTTAATAATGCACTGTTGGTGGATATAAAAATCTCTTACGTTTTGGGTAAAATGGTATTATTTTGTAAACACGCCTGCAACTCTTTCTGCGATAACCAAAAAAGATACTTCTAATTTGGTCATTGATAGAATGACTTAACTTGACAAGATTCTTACTTAATATTTTTCTCAGCCAAGGGAGGGACGCCTTTGTCTGTTCGGTTTAGCAAACTCTGTGAGCAGCTAAGCGACCAATCAACCACATTCCACACCAAATAGTCGCATAAAATCTACACCGCTCTGTTTGATCCCATCATTTTGGGTGCGTTCTTTTGCAGCAAATAGGAATTAGCTTCGTTTATTTGATTCTACGAAAACGTGGAACGGAAGCAAAACAAAAAGAACTCATTGATTTGGTTTCCAAGCAAATTTTAGGTTTCTAAGAAGTAGCCTCCGACTATCAGACTCTCCATAACCTCTCCCGCCTTTTTCCGCGAAAACATGACTCGATCCAGTCCTAAATTAGCAAGTGACCTGGGCACCGAGGCACCAATAAACATCAGAGAAAAACCGAATCGAATCGAGAAAAAACAGCAATTCGCTTGCTTCGGTCGGGAAAAGCGACTGCAATGAAATGAACGGTACAATGTCGGATCAAACATTTGCTTCGCTCAAAAAGAACGCACCCCAAATAAACCAGCAAGCACTATACAAAATGCTCTCCGTACAAATGCCCTCATTCACCTTTAATCGCAACGAAAAATTCCCCGTCCAAGTAGTCCATCCATCTTATCTCAGAAAATCAAACATTAAAGCATGTAAAAAGGCTGCTCAAAACTATTATTCGGTGGACTAGGATTTGGCTTGTTTCTCGCGAAATATAAAAAATACTCCCCTCCCATCACAAATCCTGAGACTTCAAAGGCAAGCAGTCTACACACTATTTTTCACCACTTGTATTTCGATTTCAATTTATTTTACTATTACATAATATAAATCCAATTCTTAGACAATAATAATTCACTATGTTGCACATGTATACTGAACAAAACCTCTTCGAGCCTATACAATTGTTTATAGAGAAGCTAAATTCGTCTCAATTAACGCCCAAAAAGTAGCAGGTATATTGGTGTAGTCAGTCTGACAACTGGAAAAACGTGGACAGACTGAGAACATTGCAAATTTATGAGCAACAGTGAGTTACCAGGACACAGTTTATAGGCCTGTTTTGCAAACTTCCTCATTCAATGCTTCCAACTCTCCACCACTTTAAGAAACGAGCTGCATGTCAATACAACAAATGCACCATCAGGAATAAACGACCCTTGACTGAGTGACCCGCACAAATATGATTTCATTCTCAATAACTTCAATGTTCTCATGCATCATTTATGCTGTGTGAAAGTCGCAATTCTCAATGATACAGAGAGCAGCGTGTCCATACAACAAATGCACCATAAACAACAAAAGACCATTGACTGAGTGAGCCATAAAACTTAACATCAACTCCCAATAACTTCAATGTTCTCATAAAGCATCTACTGGACACTCTGTAAATCGCAATTCCCAATAAAAAAGATAGCAGCATGTCAATACAGCAAATGGGGCAAATGTACTAACAGAAACAAACGAGCCCTGGCTTGAAGATAATGTTGCACACAAATAAACTTCATCTGCTAGTTCCTTCAATTTCCACATTCAATATCTACAAGTATTGCAAGCAACTTTGCAACGGAGTAAAGCAATCCAGACTCGTTCTTTGACAAGACCTTTTTGTAAAAGCTTGAAGACTTGAAGATAATGTTGCACACAAATGATTTTCATCTACTGGTTCCTTCAACTTTCACATACAATATCAAAGGGATACTCTAAGTAGCTTTCCAACAAGTAAGTAACCCAGACTCACTCTCACACAACACCTTTTGCGAAACTTAAGGCTTGAAGATAATGTTGCACACAAATGAACTTCATCTATTGGTTCCTTCAGTTTCCACATACAATATAAATAGGTATTGTAAGAAACCTCGCAACAGAGCAAGCAATCCAAACTCACTCTAACACAACACCTATCTTTAAGGCCACAATACACCCAAAAGTCGACAACCAAGGCACATTCTGCACCTTCATTTCAGCACCGACACCGCAACATTAAAGCGCAACATTGCTTCAAGTTGAAAATTGGCCATCTAAATAGGCTATAGGGGAATAATCTTAGACTAAGTCTCACAATCACACGGTAACACCAGATCCAATCCATCTAAATGCGAAAATAAAATATTTTTGCATATATAAAGACCGAAATCTATTACCTGTTGAGCGTTAATTTGATAATCCTAGAATAATAATATATAATTTCACCTTTGGAAGCGAGAACGATTTCTGTTAAAAGTCTGAGTTTGCTGCATGTTCGATGGGTTAAAGAACTGTGGAGGCTGCTGAGTTTGCGGCGGTTGTTGGTTCTGCGGAGGTTGTTGGGTCTGCGGAGGTTGTTGGGTCTGCGGAGGCTGCTGGAATTGCGACGGTTGTTTCATTTGTGGTGGCCGCTGAGCCTGTGGCTGTCTTCGATCGTGCGGCTGCCTTTGCTGATTATGTTGATGAGTCTGAATGAAAGTCAAATTAGATTTATAAAGAGAGTAGTATAAACATAGCTGATCATTATAGAAAGTGCTCAAATTTCATAAAAAATATTCCTAATTTTAAGAATTGAAATATTTGAATAATCAAAAAAGAGTTTTTGATTTGTCTATAAATGCAGGAAAGCCACTTTGGAAAAAAAACGGTTTGAAGTCAGGAAGGGGAAACAGTTCCTTAAAATTTTAGCTGACCTTCAGTCTTTTTAACAGCATAAATTTCCCATGAAAGGGCTTCTAAAAATTGCATAACGGTTTCTTTTGAAAGATATGCACTCTCTTTAACGCTGCTATGTCATAGGACAAGAAAGGCAAAATGGCTTATTATCAATAAAAAAATATGGGCTTTCTGAGGAACCTGGATCCACTGCTGCACTAGAAGTTCAAGAACGGGTAACAGAATACAATCGATGTAAAGAAAACGTATTCAGTCTCAAATACATATGTACATACATAGGTTAAACACATATTTCGATATAAAACCTACCTCTGATGATTGTGGCTCTTCATTTCCACCATCTTCTGTTTGCTCTAAAAATACAAAAAACCAACAATAATGAACGTTTCAAATTAGCGCAAAACATTCGAGCAAAGAGGTAAAGAGCGTGCCTTCTTATGAAACAGGGAGATAAAGTAGAGAGAGGAAACACGCATTGCTTTGGGCGAGCGGTGTGTGATGCGCCTCCTTCACAGCGGCACGAAATTTTAATCGCGGATTTAGTGAGAAAATTGTGGAACATCATTGATAAGATCAAGATTCTTGTATATTTTCCTAAATAAACCATTCAGTACCCTTGAGAATAGAAACACAGCCATGTTTTGATCAATTTACTTCTGCAGTAATTTTGGCCCGTCCATCACGCTACGAAATGGCCGAGTTACCGCTCACTTTGTGATTCACTACCGGCCCCACGAGTCTAAATTCAGTGTATTTTTTGGCACAATTAACACGCTGTAAGCATTGTAAACAAATAATCATAAATTTATTTGAATAATATAGAATTTAAACAGCATCTTACCACTTGCAGAACTGGGGGTCTGTGGCACGAAGAAATTCATTGGTGCTGGCTGCGGGGCACCCATAGGATTAAATAGTGAGGCTGCTGGAGGAGCATCTGTTGTGTCTTTCTGAATACCACTAAATGAATTTACATATCGATGACCTAAGAAAAAATATTCATGGTCTCAACAACATGAAAGTCTGTTGTTTATTAAAAACTCAACGTTTGCTTTTATAAAAACATCTCATGTGAAAGGTCCAGTCAAAAGCTGAACAAGCAAACTTGCCTCGCTTGCCAATGCCATGTGCAGTCCTTGAAAACTTACTAGGTGCCGGAGAAACCCTTTGTTCTCCTAAAAAAAGGAAGAAGACTATCAGCTTGTAAATACCACGCCCTATCTTTTAAAGCCGGAGGTAAAGATCGAATATTCGTTGGCCAATTTCAGCTCTTGCTTGACAAAGCATCTACAATGCCTGCCAAAAGTCCTTGGAACACCCCCGTAGTTTTTAAAAAATACGACTCCTTTTCCCTTTCTTACTGGGAAATACAGAGAATCAACCCCTCCCCCCAAAACAATGTTGTTCGTCTTTTGTACAGTCTGAGCTTTCATAAGATGCATTGCGGGTTCTCGTGGGATATTCCAAACCACAGAAAATCAACATTGTTTGAGGGGGTAGGGGTTTCTAATGCTGCCAGAGGAGTGGAAATAGTCCAAGTGTTCCAAGACTTTTGGCAGGCATTGTAGCTGTAGGTACGGTATTTCTTGGAACAAGCGCTCTACCTCGAATAACCGTCCCCCTTGGACAGAGCCGCCTATCAGGTTTAATTCCGATTAGTAGTGTATGTGCAAATTTATGATTGGGAGCAATCAAGAGACACCTTTTACAAGTTGCTGCAAAACATAGTTATCGTCAGAATGTTGGTTTATTCATAAATTTTATAATAATTGCTCCACTTTGAGACAGACTTTGGATAAGTGCCCCAGGTGCTTAACGGAGGAAATAAGGTAGTCATTTGGGGAAGTTGGGGAGTTGGCCGCGCCGAAGAACCGAAAGAACGCGTGATTGTTCACTACAGCTTTCTGTTAATTATTTTTCGTCTCTGCCACCAATGTTGCTACAAACCGGTATTCTATCAGAATGGTCTTTATACTTTTATTTCTAAAATTCTCCCTCAGAATTTGCTCCTCCGACCTTCTTCTTTCAGATCTGTCCTTTGTCTTGTACTGAGTATCAACGAAGCAGCTGGTTTTTTAGGCTTCTCAACATGAGGGATGCCAAAGTGAGGACCGGCTCTCGATTTGTATACTGGGATCTGCGTTAATATCCCACATCAACATAAAACACCCATGTTTTAATGAAAAATATTTGCTGGTGTGAGCAACTGCATTAAAAAAGAAGATCCCCAGGGCTTTAGAAATCTACATCAATAAATAAATGAACCCAGCTCGCTCATAAGTAATCATCTCAAAGCGTCAATGGAACTATTCCGTTATCTTACCGCTATCAGGTCCGGGCAGATTTGAGTCGGATGCATTGAGTTTCCGATCCATGACTGGAGACGGTAAAACAGCCGGTGTTGGAAGCGATGAGAAATTCTCTTTCTGAGATGGAGCATTGAAAGATGAGGAAAACTGCGTATCCGTCGGCGGTGGTGGCGGAGGAGTATAAGGCTGCAAAGAATACACATTAGTTTCATTTCATGGATACAATCAATCAGATTTTTGAAGTGATAATCTTCCTCCTATATATCTTATGTATAATTTATAAGAAACTGGTCTCACTGAAGATCAATACAGAGGATGAATTCTAAAGAAATTTCTCTGCAGAGCCTGCCCATGGACTATGCTTGGACTTACATACAAAAAGTACGCGTTTTTTACGGAAAATTCCTTTAAAAGAAACACCAGGTTGAGATTGGGGTCCAAATGTTTTGCTATCTCCAAAACTATTTGAGATACATTCAAATGACTTGTCAAAGCCCTCGCAATACAATTTCAAGACAGCAATTTTGCAAGCTTGTAATCAAAATTAAACTATAATACATTCTTCAAGCAGAATACACATAATAGCAACTAAAATCTTAAAAACCAAAATGTCTGACTTTCCAATATGTCTGGACGTTACAAAACTACTTCACTGAATTTGAAATATGACACATAATCGAAAATACAAGGTGGCTCAAAAAAAAGGGACTCCCTAGCTAAATAATTTATAAATAATTTATTCTTAAGTAGGAATTCCATGAAATTAATACTACATGATATTCAACTCAAGTGAGATATTTCATGCAAATATCATAATGATATGGGTTAGTATCTCTGAATAAATTGACTTTAAAACTTGACAACCCAAAAACGGACTGTAACAAAATATGCAACTGTTTATCCATACAAAACAAAACAGAAAAATCAATAACTCATTTTTTCAGTCAAGTGATGTGTTCAATATGTCCTCAGTCCTGCCCAATACACTTCTCTAATATGACTGACCATGCATTAATGGCCATGACAATTTTGCACTGGGTTAATGATTCTCTTTCACGTAGTACACAACGATGGAATGTAAACAGTAGATTTTGGGACATCATAAATTTAATGTCTAATTGCGCCAAGATGGAAGCTCATATCACCACAATTATTCTAAACTATATTGCACCTGACTTGAATATTACCTTGTATAAATTTTATAAAATTCCTCCTTGAGAAAAATTATTCAGAAATTATTTGCCTAAGGGGGTCCCTTTTTTTGGGGCCACCCTGTAGTTTGCAGTCTTAAGTAGAAAGTTTTTCATGCTAAGTTTTGTAGTACTGGCGTTTCTCAAATTTTTTGAGGATCTTGAATTTCTCATGAATCTTGAATTTCTCAAAGAGGGCTTCGTAAGAGAAGATGGGATGCAAGCAAGAACAAATATGAAATGCAGTTTCGCACGGAAAACTTACTTTATCCTTCTCATCCTTGTCCACAAATTTTCCTAGTTTTTCATCCCAATAAATCTGTAACACAAAATGAATGATAAATAAATAGCCCTTCTTAAGTACCCTAAGAATTATATTAGTGTTCCTTATTAAAATTTGTAGCTGAGTACAAACACGTTCAATTAGTTTAATTCCTGTAGCTAACTTATGAAATTATTCCCGAAATTCCCTTCGAAATCCTATATAAAAACAAAGGACTAACAAAAAAGCCGGCAATCTTTTGCGGAAGCCTCTGAAAAATGTTGTTCATAGCTTGAAATTGAAAATGAAACAAGTAAAAACATTCGAATACTAACCGACTTGTCTTTATCATCTGGTAAGAAGGCCTCTTTCTGTCTTCGAGGTAAAACTTTTGAAAATAGACTACTAATCCAACCCTATGAAAAAATAACATGTTTCAGACCAATAATCAATAAACAAACAAGCAGTTTTTTTATAAACAGCAATTCTACGAAATTCTACCAACACCCCAGCGACAGCATCGCCACTCTGGCCACGCCATTTTGTGATACGATGAAGCTGTGACAAAAAGAAAGACATTAACTAGTGCAAACAATGTTCTAATATTCATTGCTAAGCAGAAATGGAGCTGAGCTAGCAAGAAGAAATGGCAAATGATGCACAACAATATTAACCGAGGTGGTACAGTAAAAACCGGTACACAAGAATCTTAATTCATTAAGAACCTGCAGTCTGAAATTGCATATCTTGGAACCAATAAAATAAGAGCCATCTCAGCCTGATATCCAAAGAGGTTCTTAATAAAGGGTTTTCAATCTATCCATTGAGTTCAAATGCAATTTGTGTTAGACAACCTATTCCATGGACTCCGCAACATTGCATTCAAACAAATGGTAAGCCTGACCTAAAAAATGCCAAATCTCGAACCATATGCTGTGCTTTTCTGGCAATTTCTTAAGACCTTATTTCAAGAACCTATACTCTGTTCTCGGTATACACCTCTTTACTTTAGCATATAAACAGGCTGTGTACAAAAATTGGGTTCTTATGTGCTGATTTTTACCGTTCTGAGAACTAGAAGCAGGGAAAGTGGGAGACAGAAGGTGAAAGAGAAAGTAAAGAACGTGAAAGATACCTAAAAGAAAAAAGACCGACGAATGAAGAGGGAAGAAAAGAAAGAGATACGGTGGTACTGAAGGCCATCAGTAGCGAATGACAGAAAGGAATGGCATGGTTGTACAGAGGGCCCCGCTGAACGGTGGAGGACGATGCCCTCAGTAAATAAGTAGGAAAGAAGCTGCGAACAAAGCGCCGTTCTGTACACGGTTGCTTAAAAACTTCAGTGTATAGAAAATCATAGAATGTCCGGTAACGGATTGTCTTGAACATTGCTAAAGACGTTACAGGAAAAGCACGTCAGATTCATTCTGTGTCACATCAAACGATCATTTTCTTACTTTTTGCTCGCCTCCTGCATTGGGTTTAGCTTCTTCCTTTTTGGATTTAGACGTTGTATCATCTTTGTTATCTACAGTATCTGAAAAGTAGAAGCAACGATTATAACAATGGGCGAATACTTACAAATGATTCGGATTACTGAAGAAGAACAACAACATAGTTTATATGTGGACTGACATCAAATAATATCTTAAAAGATGGAAAAAAGTTCTGAATTTGAAATACGGATGCTGAAACAGCAACAGGAGATTAATACCAACAAAAAGGTATCATTTGAAACTAAACTGATTAAGATTAAGGTCGGAGTATTGTAAAAATAAACAGATTATTTAGCCAGCTCACTAAAGCAGACACATTTGGGAGTAACTGACCGTGTGCGCTTAAGAGCTGTCCGCTAAGACAGAGTTAACTGTATTCTTCAAGTTATCAAAGAATACTTCCGATTAAAACCATTGAATGTCCAGCAAGGGCTTTTTATAGCGGGATACTTTGCATTGCACGGGTTAGAAATGTTGCAAATATATATCTAGTGTGAAGAGCCAAACGGACAACATTTACCTTTATTCTGCTCACTATTTATTTCAGATTTCTAAAAAAGAGAAAACATCACAAGCTTAGTGTTGAAAATAGTCAAGATATGTACAATGGATGCCGAAAGTATTGGAACGCCTGTGCTGAAATTCTCTTTCACTGCCTGCTATTGCTTCACCCTCCCCCTTCTCCCCCTTAAACAATGTTGTTTAACACTAAAATTTCCAACTAATTCTGGCCTCGCGCGATTGCTAAGAGAATCATCCATAGTCTCAACATTGTTTGAAGGGGAGGAGGATTAAGCTCGTGAATATGCTAGATTTACCCAAAATATCAGTGATTCACCCTCATGGAACAAAATCTTGGGCGTTCAAGCTACATTTGGCATCCATTGTAGATGAAAATTGAGAAACGTTGAATGTCTGTTTATATATCTAAGCTTTGCCATCTGTATAGTGTAGGATTTAAAATAAACGAAACTGAACCTATATAAACGAAAATAGATTGAATATTCACAAGGTTTTGACCGTGAAAATTGCTCGGAAGGAAAATTTACATACCGAATTTCAAAACACCAAATCATGGTAAAATAAAATCCACAAAGAACAGAATTAAGGGGCTGATTATATGAGAATAAGCCCTCCTCTTCAGTCATCTCTCTGCAAAATTGATTTTGTGATTACATGAGATAATTTCAGGCTGGAATTCCAGCCCTCCTTCAGCTAGACGGGCTAGGATTTACAGCCTGTTTGAACAGGCTGAGATTTCTCATGTAATCACAAATGTTTTCCAACCCGGGCTGAAAACTCTCTTTGCGCAAGCCCAGTTTGACTGTAGTTTTAGTTTCGTGTCAAAACGTGTCAATTTTGGCGCCATTTGTCTCACGTATTCGATTTCAGCCCGGCTTGAAACGTTCATATAATTGCATGCCAATTTCAACCCGGCTGACCGAGCTGAAATTCCAGCCCGGGCTGAAAACTCTCATATAATCAGCCCCTAAAACTATAGGATTGAAACTTAGTCTAAGTGCTGAATGGAGATTTCAAGTCAAGAATCACATTTGAAGAAATTTAGTTTTACATACAGTAAGAAACAGTTTATGATGTCTTATTCTTTTAGTAAAGAAATGACTACAAGGTTACCGGTTTTTTTCGTGGAAAATTGTAGATGTCTTCCGGCTCGTGTTCGTCTTCTTGGGGCTGTTCATTGTAAGCCTGCCGATCACTAACATTGTCTGAAAAAGAATAAACATATAGTGATGATCCTAAAACCCCCTGTTCATGAATAGGCAATTCTAAAAAAATGCTGAGACACTAGATTGAACTGCAGCAGGAAATACAGCTCCACTGGATGCAAAAGACGTTTATGAAAACCCTCTCTTTACTTGGTAGCATGATAACATCCTTGCTTCATTTCTGGATTTTTCGGAGTGTTTCTGCAACCAGGCGCTCCAAATTAACCGAGGGTCTAAAGATTTTACATCCCTACTGTAGCCAACACTAAAATCAATAAAAGCTTAACAAAACATCTTACTGTCATTAGTTGGTGCTTGGTTTTGCTGGTCCGGATAATAACCATCAAATCCATAATTCTGCGTGCTCTGTTCCGGATTATACTGCTGCATCATCATATCTGGGTTATACATTTGTTGATTATATAATGACTGACTCTGATTCCATTCAGATTGTTGGTCTTGGCTAAAGTCCTGATTTTGTACCGAGCCATCAGTGTAATCCATCTCAGCAGCAGGCTCATATTGTTGATAGTTCATTTCATTCTGTTGCGAGGTTCCCTGTTCGTTGCCGTTCCATTGTCCATAGTTCCCATCAGTATTAGCTCCGTATTCATTATTCTGGTCTACATTCTGTGTGTTAGACTGAGCTTGGTTGGTCCAGTCTTGCGTTATATAATTCGAAGGTTGTTCTGAGCCTTGTCCGATATCTGTGCTAGCTTTTGTTGCTTCTTGTTGCACGACCCCCGTCTCAGGCTGCTGGAAGAAACCAGGTTTGCTGGAACTGTGACTTTGGGTCAGAAAATCTTGTTGGGATTCCTGAGACGGGGTTTCCCGTGAATTATGTTCAGGACTTTGTACAGATGATGATGCTGCTGAAGGGTCAGTGCTTTTGCTCCATTCTTCAGACAGTTCAGCCTGAAAAAGAAAAAATATTGAAGAGCCTCTGTTAGAAGATTTTATACCCTTTTAAACGAGAGAAAAGGATACAGCTCCAAAAGATCCGTAGCTCTCTGTTTTTTTACATACGTTATTTAAGGTTGGTTGATACAGTAGCTACAATCATCGCCAAATATAATGAAGACACTATGTTGGAAATAGGTTTTACCTTAATACAATCCTCACCAAAAAGGTTGGGACACTAATAATCGCTTTAGACGCACCCCCTGACTCCATGACTTCATAATGGTGAAATCAATGTTCCTTGTCAGTGGTCCCAAAATTTATTCAGGGGGGTGAAATAATTCCAAAAATATTATGAGACTGGATTTCAAGGCAATTTACATCAACTTTATGATATGGGGACGATTTCATTGCGTTTACACGAGAAGATATCGGGAACGGACCCAAATGGACCCACTTTTCCAGGGGTGCGGTCCGATCCCGTTCCCAAAGGAACAGAGCAATGCGTTTTCGTGTAAACAGGTTCGTTCCTGTATGAACGAGCTCTTGCACACCTTATAGAAAATTTATGAAGGTGAATACAAAAATAATAAATAAACCCCATAAAATCTAAAAGTATGTTTTTAAGTTGTTTGATCATTAGTACAGCAAATTTTTTAAAAAGATTCAGTACCATGAAGAAGAGACAATTTTTCGACGATTCGTTTCGTTTTGTCTCTTCTTCGTGGTACTGAATCTTTTTAAAAAAAGTTGCTGTTTTATTTATCCTTAAGTACCACACGCTAAACACATATTTGATCATTAGAACCTGGGCAATTTAAGACATTGTGCCGGGTCTTTCAAAGCTGGGCCTTTGTTTGAGGGAAATCAGACAAACTAAATTTTCAGACGCGAACTTTGGATGATGAACAGCTAAACTGACCAATCATCTACAAAATTTCTGATAACAAGCAGCTAGGTGATTTCAAACAAAGTTCCAATTTGCCTATCGCCCACTCTTTCTTTAACTATTTTACCGATTTAAGGTGCTATCATAAAAATGAGTTTGCAACAACATACATACATTACTCTCTTTAAGTTCTAGAAGCTTCAAGATCTGAGTGTACCACTCTGGCTCTGTGTCGTCAGGAGTCTCAAATGAAAGATAAACGAGCCTTTGGCAGACCTGAAAAAATTGACAATTAAAAATCCCATAGCTAATGCGTTTTTCTGAAGGGGTTACGAAATTAAGAGGTTAAGAAAAAATACAGATTGAAAAAAAAAATGTAGCCTTGAATTATATAAATAAAAATTATAAAAATTATATATATATATCCTGTTAGTCTTAGTTATGCTAATTATCTTGTCTTAAATTAGTTATATATTATGTTAATTTTCTTTTATCTTTTAGTTGAGGCCCAAGCTAGATAAGCTTCGCTTTTCTTGGGTCGCGTAAAATACATACTTTTTTAGACCTTGTATTAATTTGATGTATTTTACAAATAATATTGAATTGAATTGAATTGAATTACGAAGTAAATGAATTTAAGCTTGAAATCACTAGGCTATATAACTACTTACGTCTGCAAACAGAACCAAGAAATTCAACCCATATGATCGAGGATCAGTCAAAATTGCCTCAGCTACTAGTTGACAATATGCATAGGCCTAGGAAAGAAAACTTAAAACGTTAGGGTTTAAAACATTAGCTTTTGAAACGTTTTTGTGAATATTACTATGAGGATGAAAAGAGATAATAAGGATGATAAGAACGAACCAACTTTACGAAAATTACAGACCTCTGACAGCATTCCAGCTTCATATAATCTGTTTATATATATTAGCTTAATTCGCTGGAATAAATAAATAAATATGAATATAATAAATGATTAAATAGAATCTCATTCTGTGCATAAAATGAATCTTTAACAACATACATGACGATCTCATGCATTCGTAACGGGAAAAACAACTAGTGGCAACAATGGCAGATAAAATAGAAAACACCAGCCTATGTAGATCTCGACCGCTTTTACGGACAACCAGAACCCTCATACTTAAAAATTTCAAGGTTTTTTCACATCAAATTTCCAATTTTACTTGAAACGACTGTACACCGAGCACTGATGATATTGACTGAGGATTTTGACTGAGGTCTTCCTCGTCCATATTTATCTATTTTATCATCCGGGACATTGTCCCCAAGCATGTGCCCTTCCCATCATTCATAGCAGGATCCCTTCCGGGGGTAATTAACTGAGATTCAACCCCCTGGCTTAAATCTATATTTAATTCCCCCCTCCAGGATAATACCAAAACCAAACCCTGTCAGGAAGTTTGGCGTTTGTGCATCAGCCGAATGAGATAAGCTTAAATGCCTTTCTGTTCTCAGTATAATGGTCATGTATGATCTAAACAAACATTTGATGCGTATAAGGCCCCGGGAAAATGAACTGAACATTTCACCGAATATGCGACTGAACATTTTACGCTATGTTCAGCAACGAGTGGCCAAATGAACTGAACAAGTTGCCACCAATTATTTAACATGCGTACATGCGCATGCATTTGCATATATCGGATAAAGATTCAGTGTTTGTTCAGTTCAGTTCCACTGTAGATAACAAAAGGGAAACATAAGCAATTACTCACCTGGAAAGCTGGTATAAATGCATGTTCAGATTGCAACCTCAAAGCGTATTCATATATCTACAAAAGTCACATAATAAGAAATGCAAGATCTGACTCATTCACAACAATTATATTAATATACATGAATCAAGGGGTTACAAGGTTAAAGCCTACGAAACCTTAAATACCTAGTATTTATATAATAAAATGTGTAGGTGTAGGTATCTAATTGAAATTGGTGTCTGCACAAATTTTGTCATAAAGTTTTCCGAACTGGAGTCGAGGGTGATGTGGTGTCGTGGTCTAGTCCAGCTTGCTCACAGTGTCAATGGTCAAGTGAGGACAGGATTCAAGCCCTAGCAATGGTAGCGTCACAACCAGGATCGTGGCCTCGTTATAATCTGTCTACTTCAGGAGACTTGCCCTTAACACACCATTTTACCTCTCGTGCACAATTTTTACAGGCAAAAGTTCCATTCGTTCATTATTCTCCGTGAAAAGAAATGTTTAATTCAAGAAATGATTATGTCAGCCTTAGCCTGCGTGCAGTCTTTCTGGAGGAGGGAGGGATGAGGAGGACGGATCACTTTCACTTTTTCGCTCCTCCTCCCACATAGACAACACGCAGGTAAGTCCAGCCTCAACTTGGTCACTATGATCCATGTTGATTCAGCAATTTGCAAGGCAATGAAAACAATGAAAATCTGAACTTCATATAAGAAAACGTTCAAGGTTTCAAAGGCTCAATACCTCAGTAAGCTGAATAAACTCATTTTTCGCCCATAAATCAATTCTGAAGGAATTCTCTTTTCTGAAATGACAATTTTGAGAGTTAGTAGGCAATATTGGCTGAAAATAACTAGCCAACCAAAGCTGGAAGGCGTTATTCTGCATAAAATAGTATTATTCTTACTTGTGGTCCACGCCAAGTAGACATAACTTTGAACCAATTTCATCATATTTTGCAAGTTTAACCCCAGCTAACAAATAGCATAAATGTGCTCCGCCAATGTTGCCTTGCTCTCCTGTTAAATTAAAATTAAAACAAATATTTTACAAAATTGCAGGATTATCTTAAAGTACTAAGGTAAGATTTGATCAATCTTCAAGGCTACAGATCATAGGTTGTCACCAATAACGGAAATTTCGATAAATAATTTCAGGGTTTTTGTGAAGGCCCATCCCCTTTGATAAAGTCAGATGCCCTTTGCAGAGCGGGGTACGTATTGAAAGAATACAGTTATGGGCAAAATCTTCTAGGTAGCTAAATTTTCAAGATAACATGAATTTTAGAAAACGCCAATAAAATTTAAGTGGCAAAGCATATCAAGTTTCGGTCGTTTCGATTTTCGATTTAAGCTTTGATTCAACTAATAGTTTCCTTTATGGTCTTCATTATAAGTCTCCAATAATATCTTACCTACTTTGAAATGTGGATATTGAACATTAGCCTCTTTCAAGAGGCAACGTTTATTAACAAAGTAAGTGAAACAGGGCCTATACAAACGATAGTTTTGCAAGTTTGCTGAGACATTATAAGTTGGTGGAAAGTGCTAAATTTAATATAGAGCATAAAAACAGTCAAGAGCAAAAACAGAAGTAAGTCTACAATTACTAACAATGAAACTAAAAATATTTATCATATCATAAAAGGAAATAATTATAGAAAGGAAAGTGCCAGGGCCGTCGAGAGCCAGAGTGGGCCCCGGGGTAATGTTATTGTACAGCGCCTGTCATAGGTTTTAGGAGGATGTATAAGAGAATTTTCCATTTTTGCGGGCTCCTTAACAGCCCGGGCCCCGGACCTCTGACACCGCTGGACCCCCCTCCCGACGGTACTGCCTATTGCAACAATTGACTAGTTCGTTACATAATCCTCCTCATTTCCAATTTAGCAACAGCAATAAGCTTTCAGGCTGGTCTCACAAATAATGATGAAAACAACTATTTACATACCCAAAGCATCTCCAATAAGAATTATATTCTTTTTATCTTTATCCGGATTTTA